>PVKA01015188.1:0-50621 GCA_004027165.1 Ctenomys sociabilis
TGGCAGTGGCGGTGGTGGTGGTGGTGGTGGTGGCAGTGGCAGCAGTGGCAGTGGTGGCACTGAACTGTCTGTCCAGCCATGTACCTTCTCCCCAGCTGTGCTTGGTTCTGTGGGGGAATGACTTAGCCCAGCAGCCTGGCTCCTGTAGCTGTCTGCCCCGCTGTGTGGGCAGCAGGCAGTATCCTCCCCTGAGGAGAGGTGGCCAGACAATGGTCTGGGGTGGGATGGGGGGCTGGAATTCGGTCCCCAGCAGCCAAAGTCCTCCCACAGTCCCTCAGGGCACTTGGCACTCATTCTGTCCCTTGCCACTCACAGGACAGCCAGCCTCCACCTCTGCATGGTGAGCAGCGCCATGCCCCCCGGCGTCGACTGCCCCATGGAGTTCTGGACCAAGGAGGAGAACCAGAGTGTGGTGGTGGACTTCCTGCTGCCCACAGGCGTCTATCTCAATTTCCCAGTGTCCCGCAATGCCAACCTCAGCACCATCAAGCAGGTATAGAATCTCCGGGGCTCAGACCTAGGTGCAGAAAGACAGATGGACAGACTGACTGATCGTTTCTCAGACGGGAACCTCCAATGACTTTGTTTTTACAAACAAAGCCTGGAGCCTTTTTTAAAAGTGGTTGAAAACTTGTGATCAGTTCCACTTATTATTGAGAAACCAGCTTCCCTCTTTAGCAGTAGAGGTTTTCCTGAGCTAGATTACTGGATTACTAGATTACTGGATTACTAGATTACTGGATTACTGGCAGATGACCCAGTGGGGCTGCTCCTGTGCAGTTCTTGTTTGCCTCTCAGCTGGACCTTGCTTTGGAAACCATGCCCCATGCAGTCTCTTCGGTGATTCACAGGCCCTTGTCTTCAGAATGTCTCCATTTTTGTGACCATCTTTCCCGGAAAGAGTTTCTGCTCTGTGGTATACTCTGCAGGATGGATCACTGAGTCAAAGCATGGACCAGCTGGGCATTATCTGGTAGTGGTTGTGATGCTCAAAGGGTCCATGACATTTACTCAGTAGGGGGTCTAATAGAGCCTGGCCTTGGGCTGCCGCTGGGCATGGCCTTAGCTCACAACTGTACAAGCTGTCAAAAGGAGCAGAAAAAGAAGTGGTAAAACCAGTGCACCGTCCTTGAGGGTATTTTTAGTTCCCCTTCCTGGGAGATTTCTTTAAAAATTAAGTTTCTTGGCCAGGTATGGTAGTGTATTCCTGTTCTTGCAGCACATGGGGGCTGAAGCAGGAGGACTGAGGGTTGTGCCTTGTCAGGCAATTTAGCAATTTAGCAGGACTCTGCCTCAAAATAACAAAATCAAAATAAAAAATGGGCTGAGGTTGTTGTGCAGTGCTGAAGCCCTGGGTTTAACCCCAGTACTTCAAAAGCAAAGCAAAACAATCACAAATACTGCAGTTTGCCAAATCTTGCTCTAGAATAATGCCTGTTTCTCCTGGTTGTATTTTGGAGATATGTCCTGCGGTCTTCCTCCTCCATACCATCCTCCTGGGTGGTGTCTCAGCCCTTGTCATCGTCACAGAGATCGTCCCCAGCCATCCCCCAGGTGGCAGCTCCAGACTTCACCCTCCTTTCTCATCTTCCCTGTCACCCAGGGGAGCACGTTGGTCTAAGCCCACTGTGCCCTTGCTTCTCCAGCCAAAGGCCCTGGGGACACCCAGGGGCTATGCTGGTGACTTTTGCCCAATACTGTCCATGAGGATCTTTTCTGTGCCCCATTGGCATGTTAAACCTGTCTCTCTCCCCTCTCTCTCTCTCTCTCTCTCTCTCTCTCTCTCTCTCTCTCTCTCTCTCCAAGATCTCATTATATAGCCCACACTAGCCTCAAACTTGACCCAGTCCCCCTGCTTCAGTTTCCCAAGTACTGGGATTACAGGCCTACATCACCACAGCCAACTGGCCTGCTAAACTTTTCTGAGTTAGTTTCCCACATTTAAGAGTCAAGGTGGTGAATCCTGATCGCTGGGGGTGACTGAGGATCGTGCTCACCACCTCCTGGGCTGGCCTCAGGAGGTCCATGTGACCTGCAGGGGATGCAGCCCGGGTGTCCGCTTGTCCCAGGACCCTTCACAGAGGGCAGGGGCAGAAGGCCTGGCGATCACACAGTCAGCCCCTGCTGTCCCCACAGGTGCTGTGGCACAGGGCACAGTATGAGCCACTGTTCCACATGCTCAGCGACCCCGAGGCGTATGTGTTCACCTGTGTCAACCAGACAGCTGAGCAGCAGGAACTGGAGGATGAGCAGCGCCGGCTGTGCGACGTCCAGCCCTTCCTGCCCGTGCTGCGCGTGGTGGCTCGGGAGGGCGACCGCGTCAAGAAGCTCATCAACTCCCAGATCAGCCTCCTCATCGGCAAAGGTAGCTGTGCGGGCAGCCAGGGCGCTGGGCGACCCCTGCACGCACACTGACCCCACGTCCCCTGCCCCAGGCCTCCACGAGTTCGATTCCCTGCGGGACCCGGAGGTGAATGACTTCCGCGCCAAGATGCGCCAGTTCTGCGAGGAGGCGGCTGTGCGGCGCCAGCAGCTGGGCTGGGAGGCCTGGTTGCAGTACAGCTTCCCCCTGCAGCTCGAACCTTCAGCCAGGAGTGGGGGTCCGGGCACCATGCTGGTCCCCAACAGGGCCCTGCTGGTCAACGTCAAGTTTGAGGGCAGCGAGGTGAGCCCGCGGAGCCTGCTTCCCAGGGACCCTAGCGCCGCAGCTGCATCCAGGCACGGGGCTCACAAAGGGACCCCCTTACATCCCCAGAGATCCCCGAGCCCCCCAAATCCGCACTCTTCTCCAAAGCCTCAGATGCGAGAGGCCGGTGTCCATGTCTGAGAAGGGCTCGGTCAAATGTCCCGCCAGGAGACGAGCACATGGCACTGCCCACTGGTACACCATGCCCTGAACTGTGCTCCCTGGGCACCTTCCCTGCCGCGGTGGGCTGCCCAGGCCCAGTTTGAGGGACCCCGCCCTGCTGCCCTGAAGCCTGCCGACCTGGGCGGCAGAGAGCTGACCCTCCCTCCGTCCCCTAGGAGAGCTTCACCTTCCAGGTGTCCACCAAAGACATGCCTCTGGCGCTGGTAGCCTGTGCCCTGCGCAAGAAGGCCACCGTCTTCCGGCAGCCGCTGGTGGAGCAGCCGGAGGACTATGCACTGCAGGTGAACGGGAGGCACGAGTACCTGTATGGCAGCCACCCGCTCTGCAGGTTCCAGGTGAGCCCGACAGCCGGCCCTGAGCAGGGTGGGGAGGTGGGAGAGTGGGGGTTGGGGCACCCGCGGGCAGCTCACCTGCACCCTGCCGCCCCAGTACATCTGCAGCTGCCTGCACAACGGGCTAACCCCCCACCTCACCATGGTGCACTCCTCCTCCATCCTGGCCATGCGGGACGAGCAGGGCGACCCAACCCCCCAGGTCCAGAAGCCACGCCCCAAACCTCCCCCCATCCCTACAAAGAAGGTGAGTGGCTGGCATGTGGCCCTTTCCTCTATGGTGTGCCTTCGTCAGAGCCTGCCAGATTGGCCCTGAATCTGGACCCTAAGAGTCAGGGCCTCACTGGCGCTGGGGAAGCTGGGGTGACTGGCATTGGTGTGGGGTCCCCCAACCTCTGTGCTGCTCTCATGGCAATGTCCAGGGTGTGGGGCCCCAGGCACTGGTAGGGCAGATTTCCTGGTAAAGGCTGGCATTAGGGACAAGTGTCCGTGCTCCACCACAATCCTGGGACCCCCTCACCCCACCTGAGTGGCCCTGGCCCCCTCCGGGGATGTGAGCTGTGCCTCCCCGCTCCTGCCCCAGCCCTCCTCCGTTTCCTTGTGGTCTCTGGAGCAGCCGTTCTGCGTGGAGCTCATCCAGGGCAGCAAGGTGAACGCAGACGAGCGCATGAAGGTAGGCCTGCGGCTGGGGCTGGGCGAGAGAGAGGGAGCTGTGTCTTTTGCATAAGCAAGGTGGCTGCGGCCTGGAGGGCAGCAGAGGAAGGCGAGTGGGAGGGTGTCACACGAAAGCCACCTGACCACATTACCCAGCATCCTCGCCTGTGTAGCTGTGAGTGCTGCAAAACAGGAAGAGGGTAGGGAGAAGCTGCCAGGGTGGCTGATTCGTGGAAATGGGGCTGAGCCGCTTCTGGGTATTTGACTTTGGCAGGATGGGGTTGGGCTCAGCCAGGAGCCACAGTGCATGGTCTGGTCCGGGGAGAGTTCCCAGCAGGGCCGGTGCTCGCTGGGGTGCTGGGAGGGCTCCTGCTCCTCTTCCTCCAGCCTCCCTGTTGCTCTTTAGAGTACGCCCACATGCTGCCCCCTGGCCCCAATGCCACTTGCCGTGTGTAGGCTTCACCATGGGATGGGACTCCTGGAAACAAGCCTAGATCTCTTTTCTGGGTCCCCCATCTTTTCTGGAGGGTACTGGGAATTGAACTTAGGGCTTTAGCTATGAGCAACATCTTCCTGCTAGTTTGTTGGTTTATTTTGTCTTGGCTTTGTCTTTTTTCTTCTTCTTCTTCTTTTTTTGGCGGAACCAGGGATTGAACTCAGACCCTTGTGTTTGTCAGGGAAGCACTTATTCTACTGAGCCACCTCCCCAGCCCCTTGGCTTTGTCTTTTGAGATAGTCTTACTATGTAGCCCACTCACAGTAATCCTCCTGCCTCAGCCTCCTGAGTGCTTGGGTTGCAGGTGTACTTTTATTTTTTTTATTTGAAACAGCATCTTACTAAATAATAATAGTGCTGGGATTACAGGTACGCACCACCATACACGGCCCTGGGTCCCTTTTCATTGGGGTAATTTTGCAAGCTGAATGGGGCTGAATCCATTGGTGGGAATCCTGGAGGACAAACAGAAGGGGCTTTCAGGAGGGCCTTGCAGGGTGGCATTGGGGGGGGGGTGCTGGGGGATTGATCAGGCTTCGAGGGAAACCCTTCCCTTCACCCACACAGTAGCTTGTGAAACTCAAGGGAGTCCCAGGATGGTAGAACCGGAAGGGAATTACCCAGCCCTTAGAGGGAAACAGGCCCAGAATTGGGGATGGGATGTGTCTGAGCTCCCACAGGCAGGGGCTGGAGACAGTCACTCATGCACAGCCCAAGTGCTGTCCCTGTCCCACGATTATGTGTCTACCTGGGCTTGCCTCTGCCATCCCCTGATGCACACAGGAAGTGGACTCTGACTTGATGGGGTGTTCGGGAGGTCCCCAAAGGAGCATGCCTCAGCTCCCCTTTCCTGTTCCCGGCACCCCCATTCCCAGCTGGTGGTGCAGGCCGGGCTCTTCCACGGCCACGAGATGCTGTGCAAGACGGTGTCCAGCTCGGAGGTCAGCGTGTGCTCCGAGCCCGTGTGGAAGCAGCGGCTGGAGTTTGACATCAGCATCTGCGACCTGCCCCGCATGGCCCGGCTCTGCTTTGCGCTCTACGCTGTGGTGGAGAAAGCCAAGAAAGCACGCTCCACCAAGAAGAAGTCCAAGAAGGCGGTGGGTAGGGTGATGGGAGGCCCTCCTTGGGTCAGCCCTTCTGCCTGCCCCCCAGCTGCACTGTAGACCAACCTGGGCAGACCTTGACCCTCTGTTGTGCTTGCAGGACTGCCCGATCGCCTGGGCCAACATTATGCTCTTTGATTACCGGGATCAGCTCAAGACTGGAGAGCGCTGCCTGTACATGTGGCCCTCGGTCCCTGGTGGGCCCAGGCCTAGAGGGGGTGGAGACCGGGTGGTTCCCAGCCAATGACCTGTCCCATACAACTCCCATGTCCTCATGTTCAGATGAGAAAGGCGAGCTGCTGAACCCCGCAGGGACAGTGCGTAGCAACCCTAACACAGAGAGTGCCGCCGCCCTGGTCATCTCTCTGCCGGAGGTGGCCCCCCACCCCGTGTATTACCCGGCCCTGGAGAAGGTTGGTGGGGCAGGGGGGCTCTTGAGGGGTTTTGCCAGCCCTGCTTCCTGGAGTGCCTGGGGATGCAGGCTTCTGGCTGTGTGGGGACAGTGGTGGTGTCTGATGTGCCTGGCTGTACAGCAGCCAGGGTGGGTGGAATGTGGCCCAGCACCCTGGAGTGCCCGGCATAGGCCCCGCAGTTGGAGTACCCAGCACAAAAGCCACGGTGCCAGGGCTGGGACGGGGGCACTGAGAATAGGGTGACTCCTTGCAGATCCTGGAGCTTGGGCGGCATGGGGAACAGCGTGGGCACTTCACCGAGGAGGAGGTGAGCGGGGGCCCTGGGCAGGGCGTGGCGCTGTCGGGACCAGGGCCCTTATGCTGCCCGCTGCCCCTCAGCAGCTACAGCTGCGGGAGATCCTGGAGCGGCGTAGCTCCGGGGAGCTTTATGAGCACGAGAAGGACCTGGTATGGAAGATGCGCCACGAGGTCCAGGAGAGCTTCCCGGAGGCGCTGGCCCGCCTGCTGCTGGTTACCAAGTGGCACAGGCATGAGGATGTGGCCCAGGTGGGTGCATGGGGACCGGGGCCAGGGCTGAGGGTCCTCGAAGGCCACCCTGACCACCTCGCTCCCCCAGATGCTCTACCTGCTGTGCTCCTGGCCCGAGCTGCCGGTCCTGAGTGCCCTGGAGCTGCTGGACTTCAGCTTTCCCGACTGTCACGTGGGCTCCTTCGCCATCAAGTCCCTGCGGAAACTGACGTGAGTCTCCTGTGGGCCCGAGGGTGGGCTCCAGGGCGGCTGAGTCTGGCCTCGCCCCTTCCCAATGGCCTTGCTGCAGGCCCCAGATGGCCTCTCTTCCTGCAGGGACGACGAACTCTTCCAATACCTGCTGCAGTTGGTCCAGGTGCTCAAGTACGAGTCCTACCTGGACTGCGAACTGACCAAGTTTTTGCTGGACCGGGCACTGGCCAACCGCAAGATCGGCCACTTTCTCTTCTGGCACCTCCGGTAGCTGGGCCCACCCTGGCCCCAAGGGAAGGCGGGACTGGCCTGCTGGCCCCATGTTCCCAGCAGGCCCGGTGCCCTGGCCACCCCAAGGCCTCCCTCCCGGGGGCTGAGGGAGGGGCTCTGCAGCCCAGCTTGGCGAGGGTCGACCCCATGTCCCTCCCTGCAGCTCCGAGATGCACGTGCCATCGGTGGCTCTGCGCTTTGGCCTCATCATGGAAGCCTACTGTAGGGGCAGCACGCACCACGTGAAGGTCCTAATGAAGCAGGTGCGGCTTGGGCCACTCCTTCCCCCAGGTTCACTTCGGGCAGGGCTAGCCCCGCCCACTGCTGTGTTCCCTGTCTTCTCGCTAGGGGGAAGCACTGAGCAAGCTGAAGGCCCTGAATGACTTCGTGAAGGTGAGCTCCCAGAAGACCACCAAGCCCCAGACCAAGGAGCTGATGCATGTGTGCATGCGGCAGGAGACCTACCTGGAGGCGCTGTCCCACCTGCAGTCCCCGCTGGACCCCAGCACACTGCTGGAAGAAGTGTGGTGAGCGCCAACCCTCTGCAACCCTGGCCTTGAACCCCCAGCCAAACGCCACTGCTCACTGCTGTCTCTGGCCTCAGCGTGGAACAGTGCACCTTCATGGACTCTAAGATGAAGCCGCTGTGGATCATGTACAGCAGCGAGGAGGCAAGTGGCACGGGCAGCGTGGGCATCATCTTCAAGAATGGCGACGGTAAGCCAGACGATTCAGCATGGGAACCAGGGCAAGGCACCCCAGCCAGCGGCCTGGCATGGCAGGACCCACTGGGAACCGTGTGCTCCTCTCTGGCCACTGCAGACCTCCGCCAGGACATGCTAACCCTGCAGATGATCCAGCTCATGGATGTGCTGTGGAAGCAGGAGGGCCTGGACCTCAGGTGGGCACCCGCTACCAGTCTGTGCCCGAGTCAGCCTCAGAGCCTGCATTGTCATTGCCCCACCTCCTGGGAACGGGCTGGAGAGGAGCTGGAGCCACACAGCATCGGGAGGGGAAGGGAGGCTGCGTCTCATTCCCAGCTTTCCTAGCTGCTGCATCTGGGGAAGCAGCGACATCTCCTTCCTGCCCCCAGTTTGTTTCTTCCCAGCAAGCCTGAGCTCAGCCCAGGTGCGTGCTGCGCCAGGAAACCCTCACCCAGCACAGCGCTGCGGGCCTCCTCAGTGCCTCAAGTAGTCACACCCCCTGGGTGCCTCAAGCTCCTGGGGGTCTTGTGGCCCAGGGACACCCCTTGACCATGGCATGGTCCTGCCTCTCCACCTACTTTCTTAGGATGACCCCCTATGGCTGCCTCCCCACTGGGGACCGCACGGGCCTCATTGAGGTGGTGCTGCACTCAGACACCATCGCCAACATCCAGCTGAACAAAAGCAACATGGCGGCCACAGCCGCTTTCAACAAGGATGCTCTGCTCAACTGGCTCAAGTCCAAGAACCCTGGGTAGGGCTCCTTCCCCAAGTAGGAGGCGGGGTCTGGCCTGAGGGGAGAGTCAGGGATGGGCTCTGTTGTCAGCCAAGAACCCCCTGTGGGCTGGGGGTGGTTCTCAAGATCCATTCCTGCCCCTCAAAACTCAGGGCTTTTTAACAGCACCACTGCCCGTGGCTCAGCTGTGTATCTCTGCTGGTCTTGCTGGCATTCGCTGTGCCCCTGCTGCCATCTGGACTTTGTCTGAGACACTCCGTCTTGTGCTGGGGCTTCAGCCCTAGCAGCCCTCTCCACGCGCTGCAGCTCAGTTAGCGGATCAGCCTCACCCTCTCCAGAGTGGGGCCGAGGAGGTGCTGAGTGGCCTAGTCCCTGTGAGGTACCGTCGGCCTCAGCTCTGGAGTAGTGTCCTCCAGAGTCCAGGCCAGGGAATCAGTCCAGCTCGAGGAAGAAGCTGCTGCACAATAGTGTAGCTTTCGATTCCCCCCAATACCCCAGGGATGCTCTGGACCGAGCCATCGAGGAGTTCACCCTGTCCTGCGCTGGATACTGTGTAGCCACCTACGTGCTGGGCATCGGCGATCGGCACAGTGACAACATCATGATCCGCGAGAGTGGGCAGGTAGCAGCGGTGCAGCTCGCCATGCTCCATCTTCCCCAGGTGTCCCCAAGCCCTGTGACTCGCCCTCTCCCAGGGACTAACCCCTTTTCAGTCTCTGCTCTTCTCTCCCCTCAGCTATTCCACATTGATTTCGGCCATTTCTTGGGAAATTTCAAGACTAAGTTTGGAATCAATCGTGAACGGGTCCCCTTCATCCTCACCTATGACTTCGTCCATGTGATTCAGCAGGGAAAGACGAATAACAGTGAGAAATTTGAGAGGTAAGGCTCTTCCCTGGGCCGCCAGGGAAGGGAGAGAAATTTCCAGCCCAAGGAGGGTGGTGTCCAAGGAGGTTCCTGGGAAGCAGGAAATCGGGGCTGCATGGATGCTGGTACAGGGTCGCTGCCTCAGGCTGGAGGACTCTGAGCCTCACCTGCCTGGCCTCCTCTCCCACAGGTTCCGGGGCTACTGTGAAAGAGCCTACACTATCCTGCGGCGCCATGGCCTCCTCTTCCTCCACCTCTTTGCACTGATGCGGGCGGCAGGTCTGCCCGAGCTCAGCTGCTCCAAAGATATCCAGTACCTCAAGGTGTGCAGGGAGTGTCGAGCCAGGCAGGAGGCCTGGCAGCATAGGGACCTCTGGGGCATCTACCACCAGTCCTCAGGCCAACCAGGGGTCCAGTGTGGGGAATGGCAGGAAGTGACCAGAGCAGCCAAGCTCCCCGGGCTTAAATCTGCTCAGGGTGCGTGCTGGGTTACCCTTTGTCATTCCAGGGGTCCCCACAGGTCCTCATGACTTCAGTCCTTCCATGGTGTCCTTGAGATGGGTGGAGGCTGCTGTGTCACCTGACCCCTCTCCCAGGCAGGACAGGGCCATCTGGCACTGACAAAAGCTGTGGGCCCAAGACTCATTTGGCATTTCTGGGTTTGGGATCAGAGTAATGCACTTTTTCCTCAAGAGAGCTGTGGGGCCCCTGCACACCTGGAGGGGACAGAGGGGTCCCCAAGTGGTGATGTTTCTCTGTGACCCTGCTCCAGGACTCTCTGGCATTGGGGAAAACAGAGGAAGAGGCACTGAAGCACTTCCGGGTGAAGTTCAACGAGGCGCTCAGGGAGAGCTGGAAGACCAAAGTGAACTGGCTGGCGCACAACGTGTCCAAAGATAACAGGCAGTAGGCTGCTTTTAACCACACCCAGTCGTCTCCCACGCAGCCTGAGAGGCAAACCGTGGGCCTGGGGACCAGGTACCCTCAGGCCTCTTAGATTGGCCTAAGAGCCTGAACTGCACCTCATGGGAAAGAGCCACATAATTGCCTTTTGTTTACACTGGTTATTTATTTGCCACTGAAATGTTTAAGGAGCAGAACAGCCATAAATGGACATGTGCCCTTGCGTGAGCAGGCACACGAAGCCAGGCAACTGGCTCCTGGCTGGTTGCCACCGCAAGTCTTCCAGCAGCAGGGCCAGCCCAGCAGACTCTCCCAGGGTGAGACATCTTTCCCGGGGCTTTTGCCTACCTGCCTGGGGTGTGGCACCTGTCACCTGGCATCTCCTCTCCTCCACTGACCAAGTCCTGGACTGCTCTTGAAGCCGGGTACCCTCTAGACTCAGGGACACTTGCTTGTCACTGCCGACATGACTTTTGGTAGAAGGCCCTTACCTCTTCCACTTTTGGGTAAGAAGATGGACAGACCACTTCATGAACCTCCAAGGCTGGGACCATATGGCTTGGTCCTCGGGCATGACCAATTCACCCTGGTTGCCACCCCAGGGAAAGGGATAGATGGTGTCCTCGGTGCCGTGGTGTGAGCTGCTTCCCAGGCCGTCTGGAGTGGAGGCACTGACCTGATGTCAGCCTGAGTGCTCTCTGCCCGGAAGCCGCTGGGCCCCAGGAGCAGGTAGGAGTGGGAGGCAGTGCCTCTCCTCACAGCACTTGGCTGGAAATGGCCCAGATGTAGCTTAGGCCTCCGGGGACAGGGTGAGCAGTGCCCTCCACCCCCAGCCTTCTCAGGCCACTACAGCTGCAGGCCCAGGAACCTGTGTTTTTGGAAACTCACGTGACTGAAACACACCTCAGTGGTGGGGCCTGTGCTTCCTAGGATGCTCAAGACCCTGGGCTTCACCCCCAGCACTGCAACCTAAAAAGTGAAAGACCAAGCACCCGTGGCCATCCTGGTTCATGCCCGAGCCTCGGCGGCCTTCTAGGGCTCAGCAGTCTGGGTGCCCAGCTTCAAGAGACCAGGTGCCAGCTGTCTCCATCTGAGGAGCAGTTGGTGCCTCCACAGAGCCCCAGCCTGGTCTGCAAGATGCTGATCATGCTGTTTCCAGCTCGGGGAAGGGAAGCCATGTGTACATGTTTATGTTGTGTTATTTATTGAAACAAGTCTGGGTGCTCCCCGGCACGGGCCGCAGGCTCTGCATACCCTTAGTGACTTGAGGCTTGGGTGTGCAGTCTGTGTGCCTGGCAAGAAGAAATATTTTCTATTTTTTTAAGTCATTTCATGTTTCTGTCTAGGGAAGGCAAGTTCAGTACCATTGATGTGGGCTAAATCTGTGTAATGTTGATGTGAGAAGGAAGATGGAAAGAAATAAACGTTTTTATGTTTTTATGTTCTTGGCTCAAAAATAAACAAGGAAATGCAGGGTTAATACAAGAGAAAAACAGACCCCAGTCCGCAGAGTTAGACCAGAACTTTATTGCAGTGTGTACACTTTCCGCCCGAGCACTGACACACACAGCTGAAGGGCACTGGACATTACGGGCGTGCAGGAGTGCCTCTGCGGGGTGTCTGCCCACGGGCTGGCCACACTAACTACAGCGCAGGACATGGACGGGTGGCCACGTGGTCTCATCCTCCCCACCAGCAGTGAGGTCACAGCCCAGGATCCTGGAGAACTCCTGGGCAGAGGCGAGGGCTGGGCGGGGGGAAGGCAGCGCTCTGGATGGCGCTGCTTGCTCTGCGCTGGCCATCGCCCCAGAGAAGCGGTGGGACTCAGCTCTGGGGTACGGCTCAGACCCCAGTGGCAGGGGACATTCTACAGGGGCTGGTGGAGGAGGGGGAGCATGGTTTGGAGACATTCTGCGTGCAGCTCCCTCAGACCTGTGCTGTCTCCAAACCTAGCAGCACCATTCTGTACACCAGCTGTGGCCTCCACCGTTCACACACACTACTGGTGGGGAAATGGCAGCCCGAGGTGCAGCGGGCAGGAGTGCGGGAGAGGCCACACCTCCACAGCCAGGGCCAGCCACCCCAGCCTCCTCCAGGAGGGTCCCTGATTGGTCCCCTGAGCAGCAGCCAGGTCCCCGAGCTCAGTGTGCTCAGTGTCACTTTACATTCCAGTCCTGGACTAGGCTAGCACAAAGGACACAGAGAATCCCACTTTATTTACAAAATATTAAAAAGTCATTGGTCATCTACATATTAACCCCCATTCTGCCACTTTATACATGCACTAGTTTCAGAAAAAAAAAAAAAAAAAAAAAAAAAAAAAAAAACTGATTACCAGGTGGAAGTGAACAATTTTTACCCTTTGTCACCAAGTCCAGTCATGGCAGTTTTACTGGAGGTGCGGGGGTGGGGTGGGGGTGGGGTGGCGGAACCCTTTCAGGCCGGCAAGGGAAGCAGACACATGTGGTCCGGGCAGCTCATGGCCCTGCGCTGACTGGCAGGAGCGGCGGACAGCTGGTGGAGGTGGATGAGGGCAGAGCTACGGTTCTAACACCAAGCACGGGTGGGCAGGTGGGGATGGGGTCTGCAGGCCTGTTGGCCAAAGGACTTTATACATCACAGACCCAGGGCTGGGGGTGCAGGGTAGAGTCTCAGGCTCAGGAGTGGCGGCTGGGTCAGTAGCTGAGTGTGGAATCGTCCCACTCAAGCTGCTGCTGCCGGGTTGCATTCTGGCCGTCACCTGGGCCGCCCTCTTCCTCCTCACTGCTCTCTGACTCGGCGCTGGTGATGTCCTCTTCCTCCTCCCCGTCTTCACTCTCCTCCTCCTCTTCTTCTTCTTCCTCCTCTTCACTGCTATGCTGGTCCTCATACGTCTGCCAGAGGGAGAGCAGCTAGTGGCCCCATAGCCCAAGTCTCCTGCAGGAGCTACCAAGGGAGGGAAACGGCCCCAGGGACCCTTCCAGGGATAGGGAGCCACTCCACAGCTGCAGAAACCCAAGGCCACAACTGTGGCCTCAGTGACAGCTGGTTTCCTGCAAGTCACCCAGGGGCAGAAGGAGAAGAAAGCAGGCCCATGTAAACGTGCCCCACACTTTGCAGTGTTGGGTCTCAGTTCACCATTTGAAAGGAGAACCCTTAACTCTGCACTTGGCTGTTGTGTGGGTCACAGGACACAGGTACACGGGCCCAGCACGGCAGCATGGCACCTGCCACTCCTACCTCCATGGGGTTCACGGTGATGGTCAAGGCCGAGTCATCCCAGTCCATCTCATTCTCTTTCCCCGTGTCCTGGTCCCGCATTGTCCGCTGATGTGCAGCCCGAATCCGAAACACTCCCAGGATAATCATGAAAACCAGGAAGCTGACACATACCACAATCACCACAGTGGCTGTGCTAGGGACAACTGCCGAGAAATCAAAGGAGAAACCTCAGTGGCATGAGCTGAGGACAGGCCGGCCAAGCACATCACCGGCCCAAAGACAGGAAACTCCAGGAAAATGCCTCTGCAGAGGGGCAAGTCTAGGATACTGCCATCTGCTCTGTGGCTGTGCGAGCTTTCACCTCCTCGGAGGGGAAACAGTGTGCCACCTGGACGTTGTTTGATGCCACATCTGTCCCAGAGCTTCCCGCAGCAGCCTACCTGCGAACGGGTGAGGATTGGCCAGGTTGTGGCCCGACAGGTCCACGAAGGAGCGGTGCTCAGGGTGAACAAACTGTGGCTGGGCGGCCATGTGGTTGACGTGTTCCATGGGGCTGGCTGTGTGGATCACATTCACCTGCAGCAAACAGTAAAGAGGAAGACATGGGGGACAGAGGGAGGGTGGGCAATTGGAAACCAGAAGCCCTAGAATGTCCTACACATGCCACTTGAGTAGCCCTGAGCTGGGCCAGGAGCAAGTAATGCTACTGTCTGTGACCAGAAGAAAATCCATACATAGCTCTTAGAAGCTGCTGCAACAGCTTCTGATGGATGGCAAGGGGAGCCCCAAGTGCCAAAGCTGCAGTGGGGGCTATGGGAGGCCTCAGAGCAGGGCAGACTGCTGCTCTGCTATGCTATGGCCTAGAGTGGTAGCAGCAGCCCACAGCATTGGCCCTCGTCTTCACTTTCTCCACGTGGGCCTAGTGACCCTGCTTGGCCACAGAACCCCTTGGGTCTTAGGTGGTGTGCTCAAACAGTGTCACATAGAAATGCCTCCCTGTACAAGCTCGCCCACATCTGCCCCTCGTCACCCTATCAGAGGCCCCACAGGCTCTGGGTCTGCTGCACTGTATGCACTCGGTCTCTGCAGCCCACAGCAGAACCCAGGCTGGAAGTCGAACACCATCCTTGGGATGAGCCTGAACACATCAGAACTGCACCAAACTTTGGGCTTTGAAAACTTTAGGGTTAAAAGTCAAGGTCCTTAGTCTCCAGCGTGGAAGTATGCCCTCTGGGAGGCTGAGGCAGAAGGATCATAAATTTGTGCCGTCTGACCAACTCAGGGAGATCTTGTCTCAATATTAAAAAGGGCTGTGGATGGAGCTCAGTGAAAAGACCCTGGGTTCAATCTCTAGTATTGAGAAAATGAATTAAGGCATTCAATTATCACTGGCATTTCTGGGTAGGACCCCTGAACTCACCTCCACTTTAAACTCATTGCTCAGGTAACGGCCATTCAGCTCAGAGCATATGAGCTTGAACTTCCGGTCAAGCAGGGAGCTGGTGTGCCAGTTCCGATAGCGCAGGAGATGCAATACCTCCTCATAGCTGGCCATGGTGTCCACGCCTACAGGGTTCAGGGAAAGTGGCTAAACATATAAGCATCATATGGGGTGTTGTCCCTACAGGGCCTGAGCCCACCTGCCCTGCATTTCGGCACAGCCCATGACCTCCTGACCCAGGTCCTGACCCTTCCCAGCCTGAGGGATCAGCATGCAGCCATGCTGACATGGCTCAGGTTCCCAGGCAGAGAGGAGGTGGGCAGGGCAGAAGCCTCTCTCACCTCTGAGAACCACGCCCAGGTCTGAGCGGCTCACTTCGATACCCTTTTGCTGTAGCCGGCCGGCATCCACCTCCAGGCTCTCCTGCTCTGGGTTCAGCTCCTCTCCCTCCACCATGACCTCGCAGGTATCCAGGTCATGCACAACCTCCTCAGATACCAGGGACTCTTGAACTACAAAAGTCAGAGATTGTGAGGATGGGGGCAGGGGAAGTTGTCACCCCGACAGCCACCAGCCTGTGTACAAGCTTATCCAACCTTTCAAGGACTCAGGTAAAAAAGTGCTGCCTCAAGAACTAGTTGTGCAGAGTGGCCCTGGGTTCCGCCCCAGCACTAAGTAGTAAGTGAATGCCCAGGAGGACTCACTGAGCCCCAGTGAGAGTGGTGTGGACACCAGACCCACAGAGCCCGAAGTCAGGCAGAAAAAGGTGAAAGGACCCAAAAACCACATGTAGAAAGCATGGTAGGTCAGCCCAAAGGGACAGGCTCCAGAAGCACCCTACACATGCAATACAACACCTGTCTCCCAAACCCTACAGCAAAAAAGAGGCTGGGACCCAGGGGGTGGCCAGGGATTTCCGGCTGTGCTGAGGGGACAGCTCTGCTTCACAGCTATTACCTGTGGGGTCCTCAGCCCCGTCCCCATCAGGCTCCACCTCCCTCGTGATAGTGCTGATGATCCGAAGCTCCGGGAACAGAAAGACTCCTTCGGAGCTCTCAAATTCAGAAGCTGCCCGAGCAAAATGGTGGATGCCACTCAGGCTGATCTTGGGTTCTTCGGGCTGCAAAACCATCACATAGCCCTCGACAGTGGGGACCTCGATGCAGGTGGTAGCCTCATTAAAGCACCTGGCAAGGAATGGGCAGGATGGCAAGGGAGAGGAGAGCTGTGAGAGCCACACAGGGCTCACATGTAAGAGTCCCACACCCGCCTGAAGGGGACAGAATACAGTGGGGCCTACATGAGTCCGCATCCCCGTAAGACAGATATTACAGGAGCATGTTCCTCTTTGCCTTTCCTTACAGAGGAAGACAAGGGTGTCTTAGAAACTCAAACAAAGTGGGAGGGAGATAGCCCAGTAGAGTAAGCACTTGCCTGGCTAGTGCAAGGTCCTGAGTTCAATCCCCCATACCACAAAAAAAAAAAAAAGAAAAACCCAAATACATGCATTTCTTTCCTTAGGAAGTAAGAAGCTGACTGATCAGGACTTACTTGACCGTGCTGGTGACCCTGAGCCTCCGGATGCCCGGCGTGGGGAACTGCCTTGAGTTCAGATAGGACAGGTGCTGCATGGCCTTGTCTAGCTCCCCGATGTCATCGCCTTCCAGGGTCAACACCGACTGGCTGGAGCCTGATTGGATCTACAGCCCGTGTATAGGAGGGGAGAAGACCAGGCTCTTGCTGTGAGGTGCTGAAGCCACTGAGGCTTCACCACAGCAGAGTCTGGATCTTGTCTTGTTTTGTTTCTTGAGACAGGGTCTCTCCATGTAGCCCAGACTGGCCTAGGGGAGCAACCTTCCTGCCTTAGCCACCCAAGAGCTAGGATTACCTCGTGTGCCAACATGCCTGGCAAAAGGTCTGGATTTACCTGAACTCATGATCTGACAAAGTTTTTTTCTTCCTTTTCTGGGTACTAGAGATCAAATCCATAGTTATCAAGTTGCTCAGTCTGGGCTCAAATTCATGATCTTCCTGCCTTAGTCTCCCAGAGTGTTGGGATTACAGGAGTACACTAGCAAGCCTGGCTAAGAAAAGCTATTTTGGGCCTTGGGGACAGCTCAGCAATCTAAGTGCCTGCCTAGGTAAGCACAAGGACCCAGGCCCAATCCCCATTACTTCAGGCCATGCCAGTCCTCATGCTGCATAGTGAGACCCTGTACCAAACACATAAAAATTTTTAAAAAGGGCAGGGGAGATAGCTCAGTGGAATAAGTGCTTGCCTAGCAAGCACAAGATCCTGAGTTTGATCCCTGGTACTGTAAAAAAAAAAAAAAAAAATTAAAAAGGGAAAGATATTTTGTTACAGTTGAATGAGACCTTCTCTTGCATGACACATAACATCTCAGGTATAAATGTCATCCATCCCTATCCTACCTCTCCATCGGTAGTCCAGGTGCACAAGTCTAGTACAGACAGATGCTCAACTTACCTGGACACCTCTGCTGTCCTCTGGGAGCTGCAGGTCCAGCCCCTCTTTGCAGGTATACAAACAGTCGATCACCTTCTTGTCTGTGAGTTTCCCAGAGCGGACTGTTAGGCCAGCCAGGTTCCCTCGGAAAAACTGGATCATGTGCAGGTCGCCACCTTTGGAAGAGGAGGAGAAAGGAGTGAAGGGTGCAGCAATCCAGATGTTCTGAGTCATTTCTCAATGCGGTGTTACCGGTGGTACAGGTGGATGGATGGGCATGCAGGTTAGTTCAGACCAAATCCCATTAGCCTTGCAATCTATGTGAAAGCGCCATGAAGACATTAAATTGGCGATGATCATGCAAATGGCCTAGAGAGGGGAGGAGCTGGGGGGGTCCTTCACCCCCATGAAGTCTACACACACCCAGCCACACCCTGGTGCTCTACCCTGCCCCCATTATACAACGCTGCCTACTGATGCCAGCTCCTCACTGTGGGAGCTGGGCACACTGCAGCTGCACTAACCCTTCAAACACATGCTTAGGGACAAAGCCATGCAAGCATGGCAGAGGGAACACAGACCATGAAAGTATCCCTTCTGTGGGGAGCTGCTGTTCAGTCAAGGGCCATCGTTTATGTCTCCTACTTCTGAGAGTAACCGGGAAGGGAGGAGTTGTTGAGGGAAAATAAAACCTGGAACATGGCCCTCGAGAGACTACACTGAGGGCTCACAAATGAAACCCTGTGCCTGCACTTGATGCAGGAGAGGAGACGCAGCTTCTGCAATGTGTCCCGTTCTCTCAGGGCACCAGCTATGGGATCAAGATTGCCAAGAAGCATCTGCTTAGAATTCAGTATCAAACGGGACAGGAAATCTAGAAATGGGTCATTTCCTGTCCACAATTCAGCCAGGAGCACCATGAGGTGGCCCTCAGCCAGCCTGGGAGACACCAGCAGGGAGCCAGGGCAGTAGGGCTGGCAGGCCCGGGTAGGGAACAACCACCTGGGGAGCACTATATGGATGAATCCCCATCCTCATGTCAGTGGAGCAGAAAGGGAACCCTGTGAGGCAATGGGGCACAATGCAGACAAGCAGCTGGAAGGGGGTGGGCCTGATGCAGCTTGGCACGTCATGCGACATGTGGAATGAATCAACGTGTCATCATTAAATGAAACACAATAGTCAGCTGTAGGAGAAAAATCCAGCAACCTGCGGAGGCCACAGTCACAGGCTCAGTGTCATTGTCACTTTCAACTCCTGAATACTCTGTGGAAAAGCAAGACAAAGACAATAGAGAAGGACCAAGAGATTAGGGTCTTCAAATTGGACTGCAAAAATCAGTTGTGAAGCAACCAAATATAAACCCAGAGAAAAAATTCCTTTCTTGTCCCTTGAAAGTATGTATTCCTCACTAAGCAAGCTTGATCATCTTTTCCCAGAAATGAGGTGACACCTCATATTTTTTATCTTTGTTTTATTCCATCTTCCCATACCTTCCTTGTCAAATACAAATCAGACTCAAACAAGTAAGAGCAGGAGGCCAATATTGACACCCTCAGCCAGGCTAGATGCAGGCATCCCAGTGGTTCAGCACTTGACAGTGGCAAGCGCCAGACAGAAAGATACTGTCTGGGCCCATATCACCTGACTTCTGGGACAACAACACGCACAAGGCCCTGAACTTGCCCAGGGTCACATGTGAGTCTGTTTCATTGAAGCTAAAAACAGATTTGCATCTAGTCTTCAAGGGACAAGGACAAGAAGCTATTTGAAAGCACCTTCATGAGCAGGAAGGGATGTAAAATGTTAAAGAGCTCAGCCACACAACAGTCCCCAGCAGGCCCACCAGAGCTGCTAGAGCCACCGAGCAACCAGAGCTTAGAGCAGGGCACCCAACAGTGCTGGACATCGGTGCCAGAGGCTGGCCAGTGCCAGGCAGTCAGCCGCTGCCCGGCACTGGCCTGTGGTCTGCAGGAGCTCCAGCACAGCGCAGCACAGGGACACCTCTGTGTGCACAGATGTGGCCTGCACTGGCTCAACTGCCCTCTCCTCCATGGGAAAGAGGCATGCAGAGGCTTTACATCCCCAGAAAGGAAGAGGAGGCATCTTCTTATGAGCCCAAAGTTACAGAACCTGAAGAGCCTGTGCTACTTGGTTTGAGAATTCAGGCAAACTTTTCTGGCTGAGGATGCTGAGATAGCCAAGGCAAACAGCAGCAAAAGAAGAGGACGAACGGTTATGTGACAGAAGATGGCACAAACAGAAACCAAGGGCAGGCTGAGGACACTGTGGTTTATTTTAGCTGCAGTAATAGAGGTCCCAGATGTAAAGTCTCATTTGCATTTATACTGTATTTTAATTTTAATTTTATAAGTATTTTTCAGGGACTGGGCTGACACCACACACCTGCAATCCCAGCACTGAAGGCTGAGGCCAGCCTAGGCTACATATTAATTCCAAGGCCAGCCTTACTACAGAGTGAGATCTTATCCCCCCTAACACGTATATGTACATGAAATTCAGAAATTACTGTTTAATCTAGGAAGCAAATGTGAGCTGCAATCCCTTTATCCTTTCCTTTTTTTTTTCTTTTGCGGAACCAGGGATTGAACTCAGGCCCTCACACTTGCCAGGGAAGCTCTTACTCCATTGAGCCATTTCCCCAGCCCCACCTTCATCCTTTCCAGAGTCTCACATTCCACTCACTTAGGTAGTTCTGACCTAATTAAATGTGACACCCACTAAAGAAGTTATCCCAATATACTATCTTATTTCTTTTCATATGAAAGAATTGGCAGGAAAATTATGAACTTCAAATTCATTTAAAATGAGAAAATCTGTCTTGAGAATGGAACTTTCATAAATGTCTAATCCACATGAAGGAACTGTTTCCACGGGGACAAAAGGTACTGTGTGTTTAGCAAGCACATATCTTTATTTTTTTTGTTTTATTTTTTTGGTGATACTGGGGACTGAACTCAGGACCTTGCATTTGCCAGGCAAGTGCTTTTTCTACTGAGCTATCTCCCTGGCCCTAGCAAGTACATATAGTGATGGTGACACACCTTGCAATGACTCAAGACAGAACCAAGCACAAGAGCCACAGTAGGGTTCAAGAGCCTCCATGGTAACCTGCACAGAGGGGGATGTGAAATACTTGGATGTGAAAAATTAGTGCTAATTTCCATCAATTCCCTAAATTTAGCCTTTCCTTTGGTTATAAACAGGCTATAAACCATAGAAGGTAACTATGACTAGGGTAACTATGACTCTTGGCACCAGTAGAACTCTCCAGCACTTTCCTATCCCACCACACGGTCACCAAGCCTTTCGCCACACAGGCATCACAGCCATTAGAGCTCTGGTCACTTGCTCAGCACCATCCTTGAGCGTGTGACCCAGTGCTTTCAGGTTTCACAAACACCTATGCCCTACGTGTCACACCTGAAGTGGTTCTGCGCTCACCTGGCCAGCATGGGCTTCCCTCACAGGACATGTCCACACTCTTCGTCTAGAGGCTAAGAGCTGGGCCAAGCATGTAGCTTCCCCCAGCAAATCCCAGTTCAGATTTGTTACCTGGCTCACCTGAGCTCCAGTATTCTCTGAACCCACTCCCACAGCTTAAAGCTGCACTCCTACAACCACAAGAGAGTGTGCCGTGTGGGCACATAGCCTGACAGGCTGTCGTTCTGGGACACTGAGCACACCACAGCCTCAGGCTTTCAGTGGAGATTTCTATCACTCCTTCATAGACAGGATGATGATGATAGTTCCCTTACAGCTTCTTATTAGTTTGCCCAACACTACATCAGAAAGCCCTTCATGTCAAGATTTTTAAGTCCTTTATATCTTTATGCCTCACTGCTGACTGCTGCCTCTTTGTCTATATAAATTCATTTATCAACCAGACCCCCCAGGTATGCCCTCCTGCATGCACCGCTCCCTCCCAGGTCACAGAATGGCGATGGAACACACCTTCCTGGGCACTCAGAAAAGGAGCTATGCTCCGGGACAGCATGAGCAGTGTCACCAAAAAGAAAGCACAAGACAAGGACGAAAAAGATAAAGTATAGGAAGGATATAGACACTGCTAAGAGCCTATTCCCACTGTACAGTACAGAGGCGTTGGTTCCTGCCACCAAGAGCCAGGGACAGAGTGTTACCTTGCCAGCAAGCCCCCACGACGAGCTGTGTGTCTATCTTGGACGGATGAAGTGGGTAATCTTCAGTCACAGAGAAGGGCTCATGGGAGACGCCATCCACATACAGTGTCACACTTGGGAGCTCCACATTGAGGACGAAGTGGTGCCATTCCTCATCACAGACCTACCAAGGCAAAGGAACCATGAAATGTCAGCCTGCCCTGCTGCTGGAAAACACACCAAGAGCAAGACACCAGGCTACGAAAAACAAGTCACCCAAATAATTCTGTGTCTTCCTATAAGAAAAGGATTTTCTTAACATCTCACAATGAAGTGTCCTGCAAACACACGACACCAAAAAGGGACAGAACCACACCATCATCTGCAGGGTATTTCATGCCAGGTGACACTCATCACAAGATAGGGCCCCACCCAGGCAGCTGTCCACTTTTGCTCTGCCAATACCACAATTCCTCCTACTTGCAAAGACTGGGGTGGGCTGTCAAGGACCTGTCCATGTCTAGACCAAAATCCAAAGCACCATCAGTCTCAGAGTATGAACTGCAATAGGACAGGACGCAGCTGTTCTTTCTCCAGCTGACTTAAATACAAACATCCTGGGCCACAGAGATAGCTCAGCAGTCTTAAGTGCCTGCCTAGGCAAGTGCAAGGACCGGGATTCGATCCCTGGTACCACATGCCAGTGGTGGCCTCGCCCCACTGAGTCAGCCACTGAGATCAAGCATGGTGAGCACACCTGCAATCCCAGCACTGGGAAGCTGAAAACAGGAGGATCACTGCGAATTTAAGCTGTGTAGCGAGACCCTATACAAAATACATAAAATTAAAGAAAGAAAATACAAACATCTCTGAGCCTAGGGGTGGGGCTCTGTGGTAAAGTAAATACACACTTGATATGCACAAGGCCCTCAGTTCAATCCTCAGTACCACAAAACAAATTAACTAGGGACATAAAATAAAACAAGAACATACAGCTCAGGTGGCACTGCAAATTTAACTTTCCTGCTGGAAGCAGATGTCACAGATGTAGATCACCCTACTATGATGTGCATGTATCCTAGTTTAACAAAGTATAGAGATTTGAAATCTGAACATTTACTGGGTATTTGGTAATATGAGGAATTATTGTTTTTAGAGCTGCAGACTAAACCTAAGGCCTTTTGCATGGCAAGCACACGCTTCGTCAAGGACAAACACCCTGGTTCTTGCACATTTTTTTTTTTTGGCAGAACTGGGAACTGAACTCAGGCCCTTGTGCTTGCCAGGGAAGTGCTTATTCCACTGAGCCATCTCCTCGGCCCTTTGCACATTTTATAAGATGTGCAAAATTATGGTGATTCTGCTCTCTCCTGGAGATACACAATGAAAGATGGATGTTTCCAGAGAACAAAATGCTCTATCTGGATTTCTTCTTCCTTTTTTTCTTTTTGATGGAACCAGAGACTGAACTCAGGCTCTTACGCTTGCCAGGGAAGCACTTATTCCAGTGAGCCATCTCCCTGGCCCCCTGGATTTCTTGAAAACTGAGTCTGGTTTTTTTTTTTTTATTTTGGAGGGAGTGGTGGCAATAAAACTATTGATAAAGAAAGACAATAATGCCAGACATGGTGGCATACTCTTGTAATCCTGACACTCAGGAGCTGAGACAGGGAGAACACCACAACCTGAAAACTAGCGGGGCTTACACACTGAACTCAAGGCCAGCCTGAACTACACAGTAAGACTTTGTCTCAAAGACAAAACAAACAAATGATGGAAATAATGATGCTATAAATTGTCCAAGAGCCGGTCATCACTGAAGCTGGATGAAATATGCACAGAGCTGTTCTTTATACCAATCTACTGATACATATATTTGAAAAAATTTCCATCATAAAAATTTTTTAAATATGCAATCATCAGAAACTGTAACATAGACTATAGCTGCTATAACAGAACCATATAGTGTCTATGTTGCAAACATTTTTTCCAGACTTATCTTTTTGTTTGTTTTGATATAGGGTGATGGCATGTAGTGTAAGACTGGTAAAATCACTATGTAACTTGGTTGCACTCAACTTTTTATCCCCTGCCTAAGGGCTCCTGAGGCTGGGGTCACAGGTGTGTGACACCACACCCAGCTCAGACTACAACTTTCCAATTTCTCAAGAAAAATCAGGGTAAATACCTCTGAGAAAAAAATTATTTACATAAAATCACACCAGTAAGAAATGAAAAAAACCTAGACATTCATCTCCTCTTTCTTTTCTCCTTTGTGCTCTCCCATTATCATCCATCTTGTAACTACTTTAGACCCTGCTGTATTTTAGCAAACAGACACATCTAACCGTGCTACTTTCATTTGGTTTGATTTGGATTTTGAGACAAGGTCTCACTATGTACTGCCAAACTTGCTTATGTAGACAGGCTGGCCTTGAACTCACAGCAATCCTCCTGCCTCAGCCTCTTGAGTTGCTGGGATTACAGGTGTATGCCTCCACCCCCAATTTAACAGCATTAACTTTTGCTAACTCCAAAGCCAAATAAAACCAAAGGCCCCAAACAGCTTTTGATTCCTCAAATCCTAGCTCAAGAGGAGAAATGAGACCAAATGTGATTCTAAATTGCTATAATCCCAGCACTCAAGAAGCTGAGGCAGGAGGATCATAAGTCTGAGCTCAGCATGTTTGATTGAGACCCTCCTTCACAAAACACAAAGCAAAACAAAAAAGATTAAGAAATGACCTGAGTTTAATGACCTCTCAGTTTATAGTACCCTCCATTTTCCATAACACATGCATTTTTTTTAACAGAACTACCACAGTTTTTCATGGATGTTTGGTTTTTATCATGGCAAGTGCTGGAAAATTAGCATTGCAGAGACATGACGTCATCAAAAGGAATGCTATGCGACCCAATGTCAAAACTGCAACTCCCTCTAGCTAGTGGCTTGTGTGGTATCTGAAAAATGTCAAGATTGCTGATTCCTTGAAAAGGTAGACTGCTGAGTCACCCAGGGCTCCCCGAGATCCCCACAGACATAGCCTTAAGTAACAAATGAGGAGACCAACACAAACATCTCAATCCCAAGTTTTAGGCAAATGCTCCTTATTTTAGTTAGAGCAGTTTTTCAATTTAAAATACCTAACTTGTCTATCAACATATTCTATCTACAATAACATACATAAAAGGCCCTCAGGCTTTCCGAGTGAAGGAGAGGAATGAATTGAGTCTGCTACCCTGTTACCAAGACACAGAAGCCATGCCGAGGCCACACCTGGCCAGACACGGGCAATATGGCAGTGCCCAGGTCATCTCTTACACAATCACAACTGGTGGATTCTGCACTTGCTCACCTGATTCAACTTCCAGTGGAATTCTGCAGGCTTGTATTTCTTCTCCTCGGAAGGATCCTGACGGAGGAGGAAAATCAGCCTGCACCCATGGATGTAGAGTGAGTAATGATGTCGGTTCATATCTGTAAAGAGAGTTACAAAAGGTGAAACAGCTAATTTAGAATCCAAGGAAGAAGTAAGGTCTGTTTCCTTAATGGATTTCGAAAACACATTTTCATCTGCATAAACAAATCCTCCAGCTGGGCTATGCAGCATCTAGGAACAAATATGCCTGGGTTCTACTAAGCACCAGGCTCCTGATAGCTGTCGACCATCCCTGGATGCTGTCTCTCTTAAGAACAAAGCATGTCCAGCCCCCAGTCAAGACGATGTGTGAATCATGCAGCTTCCTGAGGGGATAAGGGAGGGGAAGGCACCTGCTGCCTGTGAGTACTCCTGGGCCCCAAAGACCACCACCTAAGAAACACAACCTACCTGTCTTGTCTGAACTGCAAATAATTGCCTCCTTCTTCCTGCCAAAAGGTCCGTGCCTCATCCACACAGCAATCGTGAAGGGCTCCTTAGGGTTGACAGAAACGACACCATCGGGGATCCTCACTGCCTGGGTGCCATTGAACTCAAAGACCTGGTCGCTGTCATGGCCGTTGTCAGTGGGGAGGCCAATGGTCCAGTTCAAGGAGCTGCTGGGGGGAGGGAGCAGCTCGGCAGTGCCTGCAGCAGCCCCTGAAACCACAGCGACAACACTGAAGGTCAGTTCTGCAAAGAACCCAGTGCTCACAAGTGTCAAAGCTTTGTACTTAGGGGCTGTGCCTGCTTCACAGTTAATGTGCTAATCTGAGCTTACTTTTCCTTAAAAATGGAAATATTTGAAGACAAAAATAAAATAGTAACTACAGACGGTTTTTTACAGGAAAGAGGACAAAAATATCAACCATTTCTAATAATCCCACCCAAATATTTACCATCTGGGGATAAATGCTCCTAGCTCTCTATGAATATAGACACACACAAGGCATTATCTAAATGGAATACTAATGCACGCACACGTGTGCATGCACAAGCATACACACACACATTTTCCCTCTAGGAGCAAAGCTGTCGTGATGGATAAACCGGGTGGGGGGGGGCACTGGGACTGTCTTGCTCTCTCCCCTTATTGATCTCTCCTCAATAGGTCCTGTCCTCATGCTTGTGTATCTAGCATAAATTCCTACAAATGGATCTACTAAGTCAAAAATAGGAAGGAAAATAAAAACTCTGACAACTATCATTACATATTGCCAAGATCAAATTTTCTTCTGGGTGCTGAGGATCAAACTTAGACATGCTAAGCAGATACGCTACTCTGAGCTGTAGCCCCAGCCCCCCACCCAAATTTTCTTTTGAATTTGTTCCCAAAGAAGACTGTGCAAGCTTTCTGCGATGCAGAATTCTTGACTTCTATAGCCCTGGGAGCAACATCACTTGGCTGCACCAGTCTGATCTTTTGAGAGACAAGACCTTGGCCCAAATCCCAGCTCAGCGACTTCTACAACTTGTCACCGGAAAAGCTATCTAACCTCCCACCTCCCCCAGCGTCAGTTAGCTCCTCTGCACCAACAAGGTCAGCACCGCCTACTCCGGAGGCCTGCTGGGAAGATTAATATACAGAGGACTACCTCTATACAGTACAGTCAGAACTTAGATGCTAAATGTTCTCTATTCTTTTTTTTTTTTTTTTTTTTTTTTTTTGAGGAACCAGGGATTGAACTCTGGCCCTTGCGCTTGGCAGGCAAGTGCTTATTCTCCTGAGCCAGCTCCCCGGCCCCCTCTCTATTCTTCTCAACTTTCAACTGTTCTGCTGAAAAAATATTCACCTACTATTGAAAGAAATAGTGGCCTTATAAAGAAGTCAGTTTTATACATTACACTTGCATGTATACTTTAAAACAGAAAACATTCCTATCCCTCAATTCACATTTATTTGAGTACATGGTTGTGGCATGATATGTCCAAGGTCCTCAGCACTTGGGAGACCAGAACAGCAAAGAGGTTTCTCTTCTGCCAAGCTGCCACCCAGCAAGTTTTAATTATTAAGAAAACCAAGTGTCAGTCAGATGTGGTGGCACATGCCTGTAAGCCCAGCACTCAGGAAACCAAGCCAGGCAGAATGCCTTGAGTTCGAGACCAGCCTGGGATACACTGGAATTCAAGGCCGGCCTGAATTACATAGCAAGACCCTATCTCAAAAGAAAAGAGGAAAAAGGAGGACAGGGGAGAAAAAAGTGAAGTGAAGCCCTACAGGCTTTACTAGGTAGCTGAAGGTGGAGCAGTTTGGGAGATGGATCCCCACAGGGCTGCGGATCACAAGGGGCCTCTGAAGCTCCTGATGTTTATGGCTGACCAAGTAAATATTCAGCACCTCCCACTAGAGGCATGTAGACCTCACTTGTCTTCATCTAGATAAACTGGAAAAGTGCACAGAGGACAAGAAAGAAGAAAGCTCGCTCTCTGGTCTATCTCCAGTCGTCTCTCAGCTCATCTACAATGTGGTCTGTGACATGTAGAGTGAGCTGAGCCGCCAGTCAAACGTGCATATCTTACAGTTAGCCATGGGGGCACAGGCCTGTAAGCCCAGCACTCAGGAGGCTGCAGCAGGAGGATCACCTTGAGTTCAAGGCCAGCCCCACTACAAAGTGAGCTCAAGGCCAGCCCAAATTGCATAGTGAGACCCTATCTCAAAACAAAACAAAAAAAGGCCTGAGATATGAATATCCTTAGGCTGATTCTCTGATTCATGTTTACCAAAGGCTACTGCATCACCTGTATATTTTTCGTTAGTGAACATCTTGTTTCATATAAAACTCACCTTCATCTTTCTTCTGAAATGGAATCTCATAATTTGCTCAAATTGGTCTCAAACTCCAGGGCTCAAGCAATCCTCCTGCCTCCATCACCCAAGCAGCTGGGACACCTTATCCTTACATCATCCCTATTCAGATGATTCATAACTTCTGCTGTTTTCTTCAAATTAGTGGTTCTTACAATGCCACATATGTAACATTCTAAATAGATTTTTAGGGGGCTATCACCTGAGTTGAAAATCAGCCAGTGTGTCAGTGCGTGCTGGATTAGTATCACACACTGAGCAGTGTGGCCCACTGAAAGGGTCCCCTGCCCTGAAGACCAAGAGCTCAGGTAGCCCGCCCGCCCTCTTACCACAGAGCCTGTGGAGGGACTTCTCGGAGTAGGTGTCTCGGTCACAGCCTTTCCCGATGTGGCTGGTCTCCAGCTCCACAGTGGCTTGCACCAAGGCCACTGGTTCATCACACATCTCCAGGTGGATGTTTGGGAAGACAGCCAGGGCGCCAGTGCCAGGCTCGTACTCAACCTTGTTACTCCAGCCTATGTCACCCACGGGTCAGAGTGGGAGGGAAGAGAAATACTCAACCTTAGGGCTGCTTGGTTCTAAGTTTCCAGGAAGGTGTGCAGGGGTGCGTGTGCTCACCTTGCCACCCAGGTGTGCAGGTAGGCTTAATGCTGACCTTCACCAGAACATCTTCTGTGGCCCTCTTCTTCCCACAGTCATAGGCTGTGACGCTCAGCTTATACTGACGTTCTTTCTCATAGTTTAGCTTCTCGGTGTTCTTTATATAACCTGTAAAGGAGAAATCATCGATTCTTTCACTGTCCTGGGTGGAAACACAGAACACAGTGCATTAAGGTGGTGTGAAGGGGACCCTGAAACATGCCAGCCTAGAGCACCCCGCCCGCCTACACACATGGCACCCTTCCGGAAGCACTTCTACAGGGGAGCCAACTTGCCCCAACTCGCCCCAACAGATATGAGACCTCTGGCTCCCAAGAGGTTGTTAAGAGTGGAGACTGCAATGTGCAATGCCGGCCCCCACTGAATCCTCAGGGACAACACAAATCAGGGCCGCTCTCAGCAAGGGCTGCTCAGCTCTCACCATCCTTGTCCACAGCAAAGGGCACATCAGGAGTGACGATCTCATAGCTGCAGATCTGGCTGAACTGAGGGGAGCAGTCTGCGTCCACGGCCTCCACTCTCAGGATGCTGTCATATTGCTTGCCCTCAGTAACCGTCGCCTTGTAGGACTTCTCCTTGAACACAGGTGCATATTCATTCACATCGTTCACCTGGATGTGGACAGTTGCTCTGGACAGAAAGGAGGAAACAGCTATTTGGGGGGTTTCATTTTGTTTTTCACCCAAAGGATACCAATTTTGCCCTATTCTCAAATTTACTTATTTATTTTTGCATTTTAGGGAAGGGTCTACAGAATGTTCAGGATCTCACTACTAGATTGGACTCTAGTGATCCTCCTGTTTACAGCCTCCTAAGAGTCAGGATTACTGGCTCGCACCACCATGCCCAGTCTCAATTGCCATCTCAGCATGCCCCAGGGGTAGGGCTGGCACCACAGGCTCAGGATTGAATCTCTGGCCCTTGGGCCTACTTGCAGGTGCTTAATCCTAAACATATTTTTCTATGCTACTTTGTTTCATGAAATTCATATGATGAAGACAAGAAAATTAAACCAAACTTCATTGTTTTCAAGTCAGCCTGGGCCAAAAAAAAAAACCCTTAAAATAAAGATCTAGATTGACTCGTTCACATCTTTAAAGCTAAGTTTAAAAACCAATACAAAAAGAGACCTGGGGCTAGGGATATAGCTCAGAGATGGGAGACTTTTTGTCTAGCATATACAAGCCCATGGGTTCAGCCCCTAGCATAGCTAGAGGTAGCAGGTGGGTACGGGGAGACAGACAGCTTAGGTTTTCCTCTGACATTGTAGGCCGGGATATGAAGATGGGAGGTATATAGGAGATATCTATTTATATTAGATACCCGTTCTTTAACTAAAAATTAAAAGTGAGATAGCTCAGCGGGCTAAGTGCCTGTTTTGGCAAGTGCAGGGACCAGGGTTTGTTCCCCAGGGCCTGCCATGTTGCACTGGCTCCACCCCCAGGATGCAGTGAGCCAGCGACCAAGTCTGGGTGTGGTGGCATATGCCTGTAATCCCAGCACTGGAGAGGCTGAAAACAGGAGGATCACTACAAGACTGAGCTGTATAGTAGGACCCTGTACCAATACATAAATGGGAAAAAAAAATTTTTTAAATTAGAAAATAAAAGTTAAAGAACATTTTATTGGCTGGGCATGGCAGTGCACACCTGTAATCCCAGCACTCAATAGGCTGAAGTAGAAGGAACATTGTGAGTCAAGGCCAGCCTGTACTACATAGTGAAACCCTATCTCAAAAGAACAAAGAACAAAAAAAGAAAGGCTTTTTTTTTTTTTTTTTTTTTTTTGGCAGAACTGGAGATTGAACTCAGGCCCTTGTGCTTGTCAGGGAAGCACTTATTCCACTGAGCCATCTCCCTGGCCCCAAGAAAGGCATTTTATCACAAATTTTAAATGGGAAAAGTCGGGTCAAAGGAAGAGAGGACAAGAAAACAGAATAAACATGGCGAAGTTTGATGATGACAGTTAATTTCTGTCCTAGGAGTAGATGCAGCCTGAGAGCAAGGATGACCCTGGGGAGGACATCGGTGCCAAAGTGCTAGTGAAGGAGGTTGCACCTGCTGCCACTTCCCAGATGCCAACTTGTTACCAAGAAAACTAGGCTCCCAAGGACAACAGATACAGATTTCAAGGGCTACTGCTCAGTCTGTTTCTGAGTTGGAAAAGGTGCTTGGTCAAGATATAAGCAGAGGCAACAGCAAAGTCACGCTGTACACAGGATGAGGGTGACTCACTAGCAAACACACCCCACTGTTCACTGAGAGCCTCCACATCCCAAAGGTATCCCCCGCACCCCTCGCCATGGTTGTGTGATGGCAACTGGTCTTCACCCCTGGTCCTGCGCAACATGCTATGAACAAACGGAGCCTCAGTAACATCAAGCGGCTTCATGTCCAAGGGCTGGCCTGTGGCAGAGGCAAACCAACCTCCACGTGCACCCTGCACACTCTTGCGCCTCACCCTTGGGAGAGTGGATGTGGGCCCACTGCCTCTTGGTGCAGGTGATCAACCTTCGCCCTTGGGGCTTACCGGAAAATAGAACACAACAAAATACCCTTCCTTGGGGAAAGGCGGGCTTCTCAAAGCAGTCAGTGCAGGGCCTGTTTCTTGAATGAAGAGTGGTGGAATGAGATTGTTCATTTATTTTTCAAAGCCTGCTGCCCCTTAGTGAGAGCACACACTGAGAACTCTTCTACCTCAAACTTTAACAGGGACACAGACACTGCTCCCTGTCCCTCCCTTTACTTTGGGCACACACACTCCTCAGTGGGTTCTTGTCTTTCCTTGCCAACCTGCTTACATTTTTATGTTTTTGGTACAGAGAATCAAACTCAGGACCTTTTGCTTGCCAGGCAGGTGCTGTGACGCTGAGCTACATCCCCAGCTCCTGCTTACTTATGTGACTTCTTCACTCCAGTGCCGTCAGGGCCCTTCCCGCAGTCGTAGGCCTGGATGGTGAATGTGTAGTCTTTCTGCAGCTCACAGTCCAGTTTCTCTTTGGAGCGAATTATCCCCTCTCCAGTGGACTTATCCACTACCACTGCGTCAAAGGGGACATTCTGCCCGTGAATTTTAAAGCCACAAATCTCACCTGGGGAGTCAAAGCACAACAGGTCAGGATTTCTGCCACGCGAACCTTCTACACATTGCCCTCCTCCCCCAAAGAAAACACAACAATTCGGCAGCCAGGGATTGAAGGGTCCGTGGACAAAGCAGGGGGCACTGTGCTTTAACACAGGTGAGTTCTGGGGCTTTAGTCAAAAGAAGCAGAGTCTGGCTTCCCAAGCAACATGTATACTTTGCATCCACTCATGCAGGAGTACAAAAGAGAGAGAGAAGGTAGACAGGCATTCCACAGGAGCACTTAGAGGGCTCGAGGGCAACAGGAGTCGCATTAGCAGACAGCCAGGGCCGGAGCACACCAAGGCGCCCCAGCCACCTGAGGGCCAAGGGCCAGGCATCTTTTTGGATTTGGACCAAGGAGAGGATAAAATGCATAGTTAAGTGTGGAAAGAGAAAGAAGCGTGAGATATAGGACCAGCACCATAATTATAGAAATTCTGTCAAGAAAAAGTCCAAAGAATCAAGTCTTCCTGTGCAATGAGCCTGGCTAAAATTAGGGAATCAAAACAAACTGCTAAATGAGAGGTAGAAATACCAACTTTCAGGCATCCATTTCAACAACTGTCACGGGGAGGGATTTGCTACCCTTTTGTGGGGGGTTTTATCCTATCAACCCTGAAAGACCAGCTTGGGAACTTCGCTACAGCTGAATTGGCTTCAAAGCTGAATGAGAGTTCGAAATCCACGTTGCCATCCTTGCACATGAAGGAACAATCATAAATGATCTGATGTGTATATGAAGCTTCACAAACAGTATTTCACATAAAAATCAGACTGAATTCTTCCACAACTCCAGCAAACAGAAAATTCTTCTGAAACAAATCTCTGAAGTTCAATTAAACAAAAATTGTGGTGTTCTCCATGTAGTTCAAATGGATGTCTGATTTCCAGATATTTCTAACCAAGGGTCTGATTACATACACCCTCCATCAATACATTTAATAATAGGGACAAAACAGGAGAATAAATAGGGGCAAAGGAGCATGACAGTTGCTTCTGTTTAAGGGCTGATTCCCAATTTTATCAACGAAGTTAGTGGGTTAATATTAATAAGAGGGAGACAAAGAACCCTTGATCACCTTCTTTGGTGACTGTCACCTCAAAACTCTCTAAAGGGAGAAAAGATAAACCCATGTCAGTAATTCAGGAGAGTGGAGATGGAACAAGGAAACAGTCAAAGATGCACATATTACACAGAAAAGCTTGATACATAATTTAACAACCTACTACAGTAACCACCTACTACAATTCCTGCAATCAAACCTGGACCTTTCCTAGCAAAATGTTACTTTGAATCCCACTTACCATGAGCTACTGCATAATTTTTAAATGACCCTAATTTAGGGACAAGATTGTGCTATATTTCCTAACAGCTTAAGGTGTCATTAGCTTTTGTTTAGAACACTTGCATGACCATAGTTAGTAATCTAATCCATATGCTTTCATTTTCTTTTTTTTTTTTTTGGCAGAACTGGGGATTGAACTCAGGCCCTTGCTCTTGCAGGGAAGCGCTTATTCCACTGAGCCATCTCCCCAGCCTTATGGTTTCATTTTCAAGCTGAGTTCTCTCAGCTAGAATCTACAGCCCTCAATTTAGATTAAGAGAAGAAAATATTTGGAGGAAAAGGTCTGAACCCTTTGCTCTGATCAATACCGATGATGGTTTATACTCAAATGCACCCAACCAAAGGAACAAGTAGGAATCCTCCACTAGTGAACGTCTGCTTAACGTGAAAGGCAGGAGATCAAAACCAGCTACAAGGACACTACAGTGACCATCACTGCAAACATACCTCCTACCAAGGCAGCACAGGTCCTGTGACCTCCTGGGGACTGGCAGAGAGCAGAGCTGAGCATGTGTGGCCCTGCATGGACACTCACACCATTGGCTATCTCCTCTTCCCCAAGATAGCACTCTGAATTCCTTTGCTTTTTGAAAGATGCTGCCATTTATTTCCCCTGAACAGTATTATTTCATTTTGCATGATTTTAAAGGTTTTAAAAATGGTACCATGTGACATGTAGTTTGTGACATGTAGCTTTTGTGATCTGATTTTTTATCCAACCTTGACTATCTTAAGATGTATTCACCTTGGCTGCCATATGCACCACCCCTACCTACTTATAATGGCCTTTTTTTTTTTTTTTTTGCCAGAACTGGGGATTGAACTCAGGCCCTTCCTTGCACTTGCCAGGGAAGCACTTATTCCACTGAGCCATCTCCCCAGCCCCCCTACCTACTCATAAGAATCCCGAAATAAAGCACACAGCACACTTCAAACACTGCCTTTCATAGAGAATGCATTCGACAAATGTTTGCTATCAAACATTACCATCATCCTTCATTTATTATTTTATTTTTTATGTATTTATTTTTTGTGGAACCAGGGATTGAACACAGGACCTTGCACTTGCCAGGCAAGCACTTACTCTACTGAGCCATCTCCCCAGCCCTATTTATTTATTTATTTTTGTCTTTCTGAGACAGGTCACTTTGTAGCCCAGGCTGGTCTCAAACTCAAAGCGATCCTCTTACCTTATCTTCCCAAGTCCTGGGATTACAGTACGTGCCACCACGCCCAGCTTACTATCACCATTTCTCACTGTATGACTATGCTGAAATCCCAAATTTCCTGTTATTGATGAACAATACCATGGCAGACATTTCTGCCTCTGTGTCTTCCTACACATGAATAAGACACCCTAGATCTCTGCTGCCCAAGGTGAGATCTGCCAGCCACTCAGTTGTTCACACTTAAACTAAAACTCACACTAAAATGAAATATTAACACTCAGCTTTTCAATCACTGCACTGGCCCCACCCACGTGCTCATGGCCATATGCCACCAACCTGGCTGGTGAGAGCTGCCTGCACACAGACCCACAGCACCTGACTGCCCCCAACAGCAGACAATGGTTTGTTTCTGGGCCAAACTTAGCCCATCCCAGGTATCAGGAATAGTCTCTATCTTTTCAAATAGTATTTCAGGATGGGTGTGATGGCGCATACCACACTGGGAGGCCAAGGCAGGCAGATCATGAGTTTGAACCCAGCCTGAGCAACTTATTGAAACCCTATCCCAACTAAAATGTGAAAAGGGCTGGACATATAGCTCAGTGTGAAGGATCTGCATTCAATTCCCACTACAAATATATTACATTACGTGACAAAATTATACTAAAAATTCAAATGTCAGTCTGTATCAGTAACATTTTTTTTATTGAGACTGGGTCTCACTATGTAGTTCATGATGACAACTCACAGTGATCCTCCTGCCCCAGCCTCCCAAGTGCCAGGATTACAGACGTGCCTCACCACACCCAGCTATCCACCAATTACACTGTACTGGGTCACAGATATGCCCTCAGTGTAGGGATGGCTCCACCCGTGTTCTCAGTGTGATGGGAGAGTTTACTGCAGCTATAAAGACCCTCTGTACATCTGCTCAACTCCTTCAGGGAAAAAGCTCATCAGTGCTCACCCTAGAGCAGAAGTACTGGGTACCATGGAGGTACTGTCTGTGTGCTGGGATGCACTGACTCACTGTACTGTACGTGCACTTCCAGGTGTATGTCAGCATATGATATGCTCACAGGAAATCCAGAGTCCAGCCTCAATCTGGAGAAAACTTTCCAGCTTTCACTGTGGAGTCCCATGTGAGGTAGTGCACATCCTCTGTGCTGCTGCACTGCCTGTGGCTGCAGTGCGCTTCCTGGCCAGGGTGCCAGGCTCTGAAAGCATGGACGAAGCCCTTGGCATGAACACTGGCTTTAAGCAGAGTAAAAACACATGGAGCCAATCAATGTCCTGGATGAGTTTTTGGTTCTGAGAAGACAGGGTCTTGCTGTATTGCTCAGACCAGTCCTAAACTCGCTAAGAGGTTTTTTCTCCTCAGCCTCCCCACCATATTAGACTATAAGCAAAGCTCCTGACACTGACTCCCTGAGAGCGGCTCAGGCAGAATGGGACCATTCCCCAGCTGTTGTAAACACTCCACATCTTTCTTTTGAGAAATCAGGCGGGGGTGAAGAGAAGAGATTTGCAGCAAAGGTGGCCACTGGGGGTTTCCATCTCAGACTGTAGTATTCATAGTGAAATGCCTGAACGAAGAGGCCGGAAGTGAAGGGAGCACAACACAGTTATCTGAGAATAATTTTGGACAGAACAGCTGTGCAAGGGCCAGGCTCTGTGGGGAGCCCTGTGCTGCCCAGTAGGTGAGCTAAGGGACCTGGGGTCTGCAGACATGGGAACTCTGAAGCCTGGCCCCGGGTTCCTGCAAGAATCTGTTTCTCCTTCTCCCTGGGAGAAGGAAGGCTCTAGGCAGAGCAGTCCACAGGTACAGAGACATTACCTGAGCAACGCCAGCAGGAGGCGCTGAGGACTCTGGGTCTGGCAGGCACTGAGAAGCAGGGCAGAGCTGGGAGGTTCCCTTCACCACCTGGGTCAGTGACTAGGAAGTGGGGCTGGGCCTTGAACTCCAGCTCTGTGCCAGGGGCTGTGTGACACAGCACAGGTGTGGGGGTTCTGGGGTGGTGTCTCAGAAGTGTGATTAGCAAACAGGAGAACAAATGACTCAGCAAAGCATACTGTATTTCCAGGCTGCTCTCCAGACTCTGGATGTGATCATAAGGAGAACAGCAGAACGCTGGGCGGGGTCCCTTCTGCTGTGAAGGTGCACACATGAAGGCTCCTTCCACTGGCCCCCACAACCAGGGGCCTCAGCACCGCCTCACGGGGTAGTAGCTCGATGTGTGGAACAGCCTGGACTACCGCCTCAGGGCCTGGTCTGTTCCCTCAAAACCCAGCTCTGATGAACTGCATGAGACCCACAAGTGCTGCAGAACTGGAGGGGGCTGCTCGCTCAGAGGCAGTGTCTCAGTTCGCCTGAAGGTGAAGCATCAGCTCAGTAGCTGTCATTGCCCATGCCAGTTTCACCTCTGGCTGCTTAGAGGGAAGTTTTGGGTTTTTGTATCAGGGATGAACCCAGGGCCTCTGCATTGAGCTCCGTCCTCAGACCTTCACATATTTTGAAGTAGATCTCACTAAATCACCCAGGCTAGCCTAAACTTGTGACTCTCCTGCCTCAGCCTCCCAGAATGCTAGAAATACAGGTGTGAACCACAACACCTGCTGTATTTTTTTTTCAGAGTATTTTAAGCAAGGCTCATCTACAGCAGGTAACATGAACAGAAACACAGTTTCACATAACAACCGTATACCACACAGCCAACAGCAACCCTTGAGTCCCAGGTATTGGCATAGTGAGCAGCTAGATCTGCTCCTGATACACTCATTCACAATCTTCCTCCCCGAGACAGAGCGGGGCGTGAGTAACACCCCTCCCGGGAGCACATCTGTCATCTGTCAGTGCTGAACCTGGCTGAGTCCCCGCCTCCCTGGTGCACCCAGTTTTCAGCAGTCATACGCAGCCCAGGCTCACATGCCTGGCCCTCCACACAGGCACACTTCCACCACCGCTATCCTGACTCAGCCATCTTCCTGTAGCCTCCCACACTGCAAAGGAGGCCTCTCAGCATTATGGCTCACTTCTGATGTTCTTTCTGCTCTGTCCCTCTCAACCCCGAGAAAACCCCACATCACTGTTCTGCTTCACAATTGACCTAAACCCTGATTTTAGGCTACAGTGTAGTTCAGGCATGTGTGCTTGCCTCACACAAAGGAGACCCAGGGTCCTGTCCCTAGAACTTTAACTCAGCAGTTCTAGCAGAAGGTCCAGGAACAGGTATCTCCCTCCCATCTGCCTTCTGAACCCCATCATCGATGCCTCTCCCCCTTGCCCTAAACCATAAACTTTCTAGCCTCCTGGGTTCATGCTCAAAAACAGTGAAGGTTTCACCTTCCCACCTATATCACCAGGGCTCGGGGATAGTGGCCAACTCCTGTGCCTTCTATAAGCCTTGTCAGGCCCAACAGCCACCCAGCATCTGAAGGCTATGCATCCCAAACCTGTCTAGGGAAGCAACAGCTGGAGAGAGAAGCGACCACCACCCAACACCTCCACTCAAGGGCTCTAGACATAGCTCAGGTTAAAGCAGATGATACTACAGTTTGTTTCAATTATTCCTACATTTTCCACCCAACATGGATGGAGCACTGCTCCACACAGCAAAAGCACTGAAAGACTCAAATTCATAGCAAATTCTGTGGCAGTTATTAAGGTACTATAGAAAATACCAGGCATCTCAATACTTGAATATGTAATGTACCCATGATTACCTTTTTAATCATACATTATAAGTAGAAAATATAAGGTTGTTATGGTTTGCACATAGGTATCCCCCCAACGCTTTCTGCAGTCTTGGGATGTCTTCAGGAGTTTGTGATTGATTACTCTGGGTGTGGATGCAGCGCCTGCCTCGGCAGGTAATTTGCATTACAATGTAAGGAGGGAAGAGAAGCTGGCTGCTTGAGCTGCTGCTACCTCTCCCTTGTGCTCTTGCTCTTTGCCTCCACCATGAAAGGCTGCTTTCTGCTGTGTGCTGCAGTGCCTTGGAGCCAGCAGAATAGGGACTGAAACCTCCAGTAACTGTGAGCTAAATAAACCTTTCCTCCCTTCATTTTGAGTGTCGAGTATTTGTCCCAGCAATGAGAGAAGAGTAACTAAGACAAACGTCATGTAACAAATTCTTGTATTTTCAACATACAAAAATGGTGATCTTGCTGGGTATGGTGGCACAGGCCTGTACTTGGAAGGCTGAGGCAGAAGGACTGCTGTGAGTTCGAAGCCAACCTAGAATACATAGTGAAACCCTGTGTCATAAAACCAAAAAACAAACAACAAAAACTGGCAATCTCTCATGAGTCAAGTTGGCCCATGCAACTCCCTGCTACAAACACAACACAGACCTGGCTGCACCTGCCCAACAAGGCACTACATACAGTGGGCTTGGCAGCGAGCCCTGCAGGCCACCTCCTAGACTCTGAGTCACAGAATCACCAAGGTCAGAGAGAAAAGTTCTAAACAGATGCCAAACAAAACAGCACTCCAAACTCTTCTCAACTCCACTCATTACACCATGTTCAGCCAACTCTGAAGAACCACACCAACGAGAGGCAACTGGAACAGACCTGCCTGCCAAAGCAAAGAGTGCACAGGGCGTCCAGCTTTCTGCTAGGAGGACAGAGCTCATCTCTACACCAGAGATGCTGTGGTCCACAGGTGTGGTTCAGGCTTTAACTTGCCATTAAATACCTGAATTTAAGATTGTACCCCACCAGTCCTGGGATACATATCAGCCCTTTTATTTCTTTAACTTGATTTCTTTTTTTCATTTCTAGGTTTTGGATAACAGGGTCTCACTATGTATTGCAGGCTGGTTTCAAACCCACACTGACCTTCCTCCTATGCTCACAGGCATAGGAGCTCACACTTTTATTTTGAGAGGAAGGTCTTATTAAATGTCTAAATTACCCAGGCAGAATTGTGGTCCTCTTGCCTCAGCCTCCAACAGTGCTGGGATTATAGGGGTGTGCCACCATGCCCAGCCAAAACATATTTTCCCAATCACATGTCCTCAGGCTTTTAATGTAATAAGAAAAGGGGACAGAATAACAAAGTGAGCCATTTAAATTTCCTAAAATATCTGACAAATATCAAGGCTGTTCTCTCTCAACCTGGGTTCGATGTGAGCTGACAGTGACAACCACTGAGGAGCTTCTGCAACTCAGTGTCCAACTTGAGACCCATAGGTGTTACAGGGCCATCAACTCCTGTCCTGTGCTACGCCTCAGAAAGGGACGAGACACCAGCCAAGTATTCTCCATCTTATAGGACAACGTCCTGAGCACTGACGCACCAGCCTAGGAGGCGAGCTACCAGCAGGGGTATGCCACCCAGGTGAACTTAGCTTTGCCATCCTCCAGCACGCACAGGAGGCCCACACGTCCCAGAGAGCACAACATGGAGGGGACAAAACTGACACCAAGGTCATCATCCTCCTGTGTCATGCAGCTGACAGACAAGTTCTGAGCCAGTTTCCTCGTCTCAAGATGGGCAGAGACAGCACAGCCCAGGGCCCGAGCCACCCTTCGGTGCTCCTGTGCTGCCCTGCCTCACAGGAGCTGGTCTAATGCAGCCTCAGCCAAAGCTCAGAAGCCAGTTCCACATCTGACCTCTGCCTTATGCCACAATTACTTTAAGACATGGAGAAAATGCAACACTATGAAGACTTTTGTATAAGGCAGAAGGATATTTCTTGTAGAACATTAAGTGATAGGGCCAGGGAGATGGCTCAGTAGAATAAGTGTTTGCCTGGCAAGCACAAAGACCTGAGTTCAATCCCCAGTTCCACAAAAAAAAAAAAAAAAAAAAAAACATTAAATGAAAACATATTTCCAAAAGATTCTATCATTAATACCACCAGCAGCAAACACATTATACAGCAGTGTATTTGTTTTTTTCCTTTTTCGTGTGTGTGTGTGTGTGTGTGTGTGTGTGTGTGTGTGTGCACTTACCATTCAGGGACAAAAACAAGGGCTTTGTGTATGCTTTTCTCACACATACACACACACACACACACACACACACACACACACAAGCTAGCATCCCTCCAACCCTGTGAGATTTCTTATATTACTATCCTTTTTACAGATGATGAAAGTGGAGCTCAGAGAGGGTAAGTACCTTGCCCAGGACCACACAGCTGATAAGCAGCAGAGCCTAGGTTCAAACAAGCTGGTGTTAAGGTTACTGAGTTGGGGGTGGGGCTTTCTCTGATGGAGAGAGTGCTGGCAGGGTGCTGTGGTGCTCCCTTCCTCAAACCTGGGCAGATGGAGCTTGATGCCTACTACCGCAGTACTGAGGATGGGGTGGATCAAGAGTTCAAGGCCAGCCTGTGCTACGTAGTGAGACCCTGTCTGAGACAAACAGAGAAACTCTCTGGCCACTGTGGCACACATGTATAATCTCGTCACTCTGAGAGGCTGAGGCAAGAGGATTTCAAGCCCAGTCTTGAGCCCAATCTGGACAATTTAGCAAGACCTTGTCTCAAAAAATTAAGGACTGGGGTGATAGATAGCTCAGTGGAATAAGTGCTTGCCTAGGAAGCACAAGGTCCTGAGTTTGATCCCTAGTACTGCAAAAAAAAAAAAAAAAAAAATTACACTTTAAAAGGGCTAGGGATGTAGCTCAGTGTGAAGGTCTAGGTTCAATCTCCTACAATCAAAAAGAAACTCCATAAGGATTCCTACAACAAAAAACGTTATAGGTGTTTAAATTAGCACAATAATAATAATAATAATAATAATAATAATAATAATAATAATAATAAATTTGATAACACATTAAGATAAAATAAAAAAACAGATGATTCTATTGCTGTGATTTTTCTCTTCAAAGTCAGGATGTGACTTCCTGCTTCCTGTATTACTTCCTGCAGTTATAAACAAAGCCATGGCATCGACAGAGTCCTCAGCATGGACTGGAAGCCCACTGCTCAGTGCCTCAGATCCTTTCTGCAAAATGGGGATAGCAGAAAGAGTACTCACCTCTTAGGGCTGTGGAGCTTAGACCCAAATGCGCACTGTGAAGCCCCTGGGCTCACCCTGGACACTGCTGCAGATGTCTTAAGACAAGCATTATGCTAACAGTGCCGCAGGACCATGCTCCACAAACACCAGGACTGTTAGAGCGGCATTTTATAAAGGGCTGGGGGAGGAGACATGGGACTCCCAATTGTCATTGCTTTTTTCTTTATTATTATATTGATTTATTTATTTTAGTTTCGGCTGACCTTTAACTCCTGGGGATCTTCTTGCCTCATTCTGCTGAGTGCTGGGATTATAGAATCCATCACCATACCTGGCTCCTGCAATCCCTTTTTCATCTTTTTGAGACAAAGCTTCACTATGCAGTTCAGGCTGGCCTTATACACACTTTGTAACCCAAGCTGGTCTCGAACTCACAAACATCCTCCTGCCTCAGCCTCCCAAGTGCTGGGATTACAGGCATGCATACCACACCCAGCTTACAACCACTTCTTAAAATGAATTATATGTACATAAATCTACTGAAAAACATATGCCAGGGCTGGGGAGATAGCTCAGTAGAATAAGCACTTGCCTAGTAAGCGCTGGGCCCTGAATTCAATACCCAGTACTGCCAAAAAAAAAAAAAAAAAAAGCCTGATAACTCCATGAAAATTGCTGATTTAGCACTAAATATCACATTCATAAAGGGCAACAGGATATAATTATCAAGAAACGCATAAGTGTGTGTATTTCTAAACAAAAACATCCAAAAATTTAGACAGACCCAGATATAGTAGTACACAACTATAACCCTAATTAATACTCTAGAGGCTGAGGCAGGATGATTATAAATTCCATCCCATCCTGAGCAACTTAAGTGATTTAGGAAGACCCTACCTCAAGAAAAATGTAAAAAGAGTTATAGCTGTAGCTGAGTGTGAATACCCTCAGATCAATCCCCAGTACTGAACAGAAAAAAAAATCTAGGTAATCGGACCAACATGCAAACCTACAAATGATTTCAATCTGGAGGAAAAACACAAGGAAATCACCTGGACAACTGGACAAACACTACAGCACGGCACACAGTGCCCCTCCGTTGTCCCTGTGCAGAATGGAGTATGGATTACTTTTCATTATGTAATTAATTAAATATCTGTTTTTCAATGACCAGAACAGGTTGCGTCCATCAACCCAATCACAAAAAGGAGACTGTGTGGCATCCAAGAGCACAGCGGCACCTACAGAGCTACCAGACAAGCCCCGAGCGCTGCACGGCTGTCAGTTGCGCCCACGTCAGCCCAGGCAGAGCCCCCAGCAGCTGTACCTGCAAAGCGCAGAGGTGCGTCCTTGTCCAGCGCGATCAGGGGCGGGTCAAGCAGCACTGTGTTGTCATTCTCGGTGACAATCCCATGGTAGGTGGGCTCCAGCCAGGGCTTGTGCTTGTTAACTAGGTTTAGAAGAAGAAAAAAACAGGCCAGGTTAGAGTTTCTGCTTTAACCTCGCTGCCTATTTTGCTTTGGTTTTCGCTGGTGCTGGGGATGGACTTGGGCTTCACACGCTCTAGGCAAGCACCCCACTGCCGAGCCTCACCCAGGCCCACCCCAGCCCATATCCACTGTTACAACGCTCATTTGACCAGACAGCAACTATCACAGTTTGGTTGCACTACTTGGTATTGAGACCTAAAGTACATGAAATTCTAAATTCTAGAGTAAATACTATAGAAATTATCACAAGTTAAATTATCACTATGAAGTGAGCAGAAGGAAGAAAGAGCTGGCTTGTAATGGGAGGCTGAGGCAAATGGATCCACTGGAGTCCATGTGGGCAATCTTGGCTACATGAGCGAGTTCAAGGTCAGCCTGAACTACATAACAAGACTTTACCTCAAAAAAAGTAGATAGAAACTGGTCCAAAATCTTTTTTTTTTTTTTTTTTTTTTGTCTTTTTGAGACAGGGTCTCACTATGCAGTTCAGGCTGGCCTTAAGCTCACTTTTGTAGCTCAGGCTGGTCTTGAACTCACAACAATCCTCCTGCCTCAGCCTCCCAAGTGCTGGGATTACAGGCATGCGCCACCACGCCCAGTTGTCCAAAATCAAATGTGAGAGAAAAACTGATGGCTATAAATAAACTCAAACTACTTGTTTTTAGTCTATTACAGAAAATTTACAGGGGCCAAGGAGATGGCTTAGCAGAATAAGCACTTCCTTGGCAAGCACAAAGGTCTGAGTTCAATCCCTGGTTCTACCAAAAAAAAGAAAGAAAATTTGCAAAGTTTACTTATTACCATTATTTGCCATGGCACTATTTAAAATTACTATTAGAAACACAAACACAAACTGATACAGTAAAGACAATACTTATGAATTATAAACACCAGGCATTAACATGAAAGTAAATGTAAAATTTCTTATAAAAAAGTCAAAAACATGCATTTAAAAATGACCTACTTTGGCCAATTAAGGTGGCACACAGCTGTAGTCTCAGCACTTGGGAGGCAGGGGCAGGAGGATCACTGTGAATCTGAGCCCAGTCTGGGCTACAGAGTGAGTTCAGGCCTAAACTACATAAAGAGACTCTGTCTCAATGAGACAAAAAAAAAAAAAGACCATTTTGGAGGTGGCTGACCTAGCATCAGCTTCAAGCTCCCTCTGGATGAGCCACACAACCCTGGGAAAAGCAACTGACTTCTTGGCTTGACCTCCTCCTCCTGTCTCAAAAGGTAAAAGAGGGCTGGCATGTAGCTCAGTGCAAAGGCTGAGGTTTAATCCCTAGAATCACACACAAAAAAGAAAGAACTAAAACACAAATAATTCCAAACAAAACCATTTCCTCCCATCTCAACAGCCAGGCCCAACCTCTGGCTACCCTTTGCCACTGCTTGGACCACCGGGTCCACAGCCAATGACACAAAAAGTTCTCACTGAGGGCCTGGTGAGGCCTGTGTCTGTGGCTCCATCAGTCAGTTTCACTATACTACAGGAAATTAAAGCAGAAGTAATGTGATATGAACTTTGAAAAACTCACAAATATTTTAATGCAACCTATTTTAAAAATCAATGTTTACCAAGAAAAGTGGAATTAGTTTTAAGAGAGGGTTTCACCATGCTGCCCAGGTTGACCTTAAATTCTTGGTTTCAGGCCATCCTCCAGCCTCAGCCTCTGAGGATCTGAGACTACATGTACCCCCACACTCAGTTTTGAGGCCCTTGTGTTTTTGCAAACCTCCAGGTGGGCTGGTTTAATTGGAAAGAGCTGGGTTCTTGCTGCTATCCCCTGCTGGCGCATGTGGTCTCATTACCCACCACAGAGTCCCAGGAAACTGTCCCAAACACAGTCAGCCAGGCCAACGAGGGCACTTCAGACAATGCAGCCCTGCTGGGGGATGCCAGGGCTCCACAGGACAAAGGGCAGCCTGCTGTGCACTGGGACAGGTGTCTCCCCACCTGATGGCCTCTGCATCCTCTCCAGGAAGTGGGGACTGACTCCAGGGCTTCTGCACCCAGTCAGCCCCAGCTCTGTTTTATATTTTGAGACAGGATCTCACTGAGTCAAAGATGACAGGATTGGGCTTGAATTTACAACCCTCCTGCCTCAGCCTCTCAAGACTGCCGGGATTAGTGGCTTCCAGGTATCTTTCCTAGAAAACCATGCTGACAGCTGGGATGAACTTGGTATGACTGATGTGAGATAAATGAGCTGTTATGCAGGAAGACATAGTCTGAACACTTGTGGTCTGTCATCCCTCTCACTTAAAACAGGCTTCACTTTAACTTGTCATTAATGACAATATTTGATCCCTATTTATTTCCACACTTTAAAAGGTTTTATTGGGGCCGGGGAGATGGCTCAGTGGAATAAGTGCTTCCCTGGCAAAGCATAAGGGCCTCAGTTCAATCCCCGGTTCTGCCAAAAAAAAAAAAAAAAAAAGTTTTATTAAAAAAAATGCAAGCATGACGAAACATTCTAGAATTTGAATCCATAAAACTCCTGACTTAAGACAATGAGTTTATTTATTTGTTTATTTTTTTGTCTTTTTGAGACAGGGACTCACTATGCAGTTCAGGCCAGCCTTAAGCTCACTTTGTAGCTCAGGCTGGTCTTGAATTCACAACAATCCTCTTGCCTCAGCCTCCCAAGTGCTGGGATTATAGGCATGTGCCACCATGCCTGGCCCAAAAGGAACAGATGACCTTTTCTTTGTTAATCTTATTATTATTATTTTGGTGGAACTGGGGATTGAACTCAGGCCCTTGCATTTGCCAGGGAAACGCTTATTACACTGAGCCATCTCCCCAGCCCCAGACAATGAATTTATTGACTTTATTTAAACCACTAGGAATGAAAAAACATAAAGCAGTGCAAACTGCAATGTCATGTGACACGTGACTAATAACAGAATGTGTGATCTGCTACCTTGTGGAAAAGGCGGCAGGCCTTTCCAGGAAATGAATAAGGGTGGGGAGATGACTCTATAGCTATATTTCTAGCCCCTCCCCCAGGATTCTAATTTTATAATTTAAGCTTTCTAGATTGTCCTTTTAAATTGGTAATAGAATGAAGAGATCTGACCAGTTCCAGGGACTGAACTTTTCAATATTTAATGAATGATATTTTAAATATTTCATCGCATTCAATTTGCATTATAAAAGATTTATAGAAACAAGTGATTGATGTTTCTGTAATCAGCCCTTTAAAAAACAACTCACAAAGACAACTGACTACTGGCAGTTAGTTTAGGAATATGTCACCTATGTCACAGATCTATACCTGATTCATTTCATCTCATTCTTGATCATTAAACTCCAACTACATTTCAAATGACGCTGCACTATACTTTAAATTACAGAACAGCAAAGCTGTCAATCAGATCTTCGGTAAGTGCGGAGCATGTCTGGGGCACACACACCTACACCAGAGGATGTAACTAACTTTTATGGCTGTGGTACATTTTAATCTTCAGAGATTGCCAAAGATTTTAAAATCAAGACAAAAAGAACTTGAAATATAAAAATTAAGCCAGCTTTGGGGCCAATGAGACAACTCAGCAGTCTAAAGCACCTGCTTGGGCAAGCTTAGGCAAGCCTACAGACCGAGGTTTGATACTTGGCACCACATGCTGTGCCAGCCCCACGGAGCCAGCCACAAAAAAAAAAAAAATTAAGTCAACATTAGTGGTGCATGCCTGTAATCCTACCACTCTGGGAGGCTGAGGCAAAAGGAACAAAAGTTGAAGCCCAGCCTAGGCAACTTAGTGACTTAACTAGACCATTTTGAAATAAAAAACGGGCTGGAGATATAGCTCTTCGCAAAAGTCTTGGGTTCAGTCCCCAGCATAGCAAATATAAAACCAAAGTTATGTGTCCTGGGCCTATGGATGTATCCAAATGGTAGAGCCCTTGCCTAGCATGTCGGAGCACTAAGTTCAATCCTCAGCATACGAGAAGGTAGCGTTAAAGTTAGGCATCCCGAGTGCCCATGGGCTAAGGAGAAACTGGTCCCTACACCAAGCCACAGAAGCGAGAAACCTGGTATCCACCCAGCACCCCAAACTGTTCCCTTCTGAGATGCTCATGTACATGGAAAAACCCAAACTAGAATATGAGGCATATTCTATTTCGGAACACATAGGTGGCCATATGGTTCCTTAAATAATAACAGCAGATCATTTCAGGAGACTTGCAGGCTTTCACCTATAAATCCTAGACTTCAGAAGAATTTGCAATTAAGGATCATTGACACGAGGTGGCAAAAGTTACCTTCAATGGCATGCTCCAAATTATCTAGCCTAGATAAAAATCCCACTAGCTACTTACTAAAGGAGTGTCATCAGAACCTCTGTTAAGATCATTTGCACAGAAGATCTTAGACTATCTTCAAAATTCCCAGCTGAGGGCTGGGGAGATGGGGAGATGGGGAGATGGCTCAGTAGAATAAATGCTTCCTGGCAAACACAAGGGCTTCAGTTCAGTCCCCAGCCCCCCCCCGCAAAAAAAAAACTGATTAAAATTCCCAGCTGAGTCTTTTCTTTCCTCAAAATACAATTTAAATAGTATGATAAGGGCAGAGCAAATAGCTCAGTGGATTAAAGCATCTGCTTAGATTCAGAGGCAGGGAGTTTCATCCCCAGGCCTGCCATACCAGCCCTGCCCCCAGGGAACATTGAGCTGACAATTGAGACTGTGTGGTGTTGCACCTGTAATCCCAGCTCTTGGGAAGCTGTAAACAGGCAAAATCCCTAGAGTCTGATCTAGAAGTAAGACCCTGAACATCCTGTAGACTCTTCCCTAAAATTAAAAATAAGTAAGCAGTATGATAGCCATGCTGTTCCAAATCAAAATAGAAGACACGGCTCTGTCCAACTCACTGAGTACTGACTCCAGTCACAGGTTCTTTCGTTAGGATCAAACCATCCCCAGTCCTTCCAGCCAGCTTACGGTCCAAAGTCCTTTTTGCTTCTCCTAGCTGCTGGCTGACTTGCTCAAACACTTCCCTGGACACTCCTGTGCCTAAGGCCCCACACCCCACTGAGCATGGAAGAATGCAAGTGGGGCCACAGAGTGCACCTGAGTCATGGCAGTGAACTGGAAAGGGAGCATGCTGCTCCATGTGGGTGACCTCACCAGAGAGGAGATGGCCCAGCACAGCCACACAAGACCGACATGACAGAACTGCCACCGCCTCCAACATTCCTTCTACCCATGTGGGAGGGAAAGTACGAGCTCTCAGTGGGGCACAGACATGGGCAGGGCTGCTCACAAAACGGGCCAGGACACATCATGGGCCTCACCCACTCAATTAGGTGGGCAAGGGCAGCTCCATCAACTCTCCGGAGCAGAGCTGGGCTGACCTGGGAGGCCAGGACACCTGCAAGGGCAATGGAAGCACAGGGGTAACCTGACAAGGTGTGCTGGGACTCGGGGCAGGTGGGAGCGCTGTGACTTGCACTCAGCTCAGTGTATAGCTCTGAGAATGCTGGAAGGTGCGGGGGACATGTGATTCCAGTGGCACTGTGAGGCCCCAGCACTCCAACTTTGCAGACCACAGCAGCCAGGTGGATTTCAGAGTGGAATGGAAAAAGGGCAGAAACCTCGCAATAGGGCAGAAGTTGGCTAATGTGTGGATTCTGCTTCCTGTGTGCTTTGGAAATGGGAGGTTTAGTTATTCGTTTTGGCTTTATTTCTTGCAGTGCTGGAACGCAGGGCCCAGAGCCCGCTAGGCAGTACTGGGAGCAGATCATTCAACCAGCCAGACACAGGTGGGCATCAAAAGCCAGGAGTGACACCAACCGCTGGGCCTTCCCGCCATAAGATGCACAGGGAAATGAAGGCCCTCTGTGCATGTGTCTTCATAAATGACTCACAAGCAGAAGTTCTGTTTTGGAAATAACTGAACTGGGAGATAGCAGGGCTAAGGAAGCTCTTGGGCTTAAGGCCTCCTTGTTCCCATGGCCACCTCCCAATTAGCACCTCCTAACTATATAATTGTGGCCGGAAGCAAGTCCTCAGTCTCTAACCCTTCAGAGGCCTTACTTTATCCTTTTGCTCACCAACGAGAAGCAGTATTTTGTAGCGATACCATTAAGCATAAAATCAAGAAACAACAAAACTCTCCCACTTTTAACAAAAGAGAAAACTTGAGCCAACCAAAGTAGCAAGAACATGAAACATACACACAATCAATCTCCTTTATACCTGTGGCATTCCCAGGAACAGCTTTTGTCACACAGCATGTTTCCTCTGACTTGCAAAAATATATTTCTAAGTCACTATCAGCAAAGCTCTTTTCTGAAACAGAACACTTCCACAGAACCTCCATTCGGTGAGCTCAAGTTTAAAGCTACCTCATCATAATCCCAAGTAAACCTGCCTTCAAAATGCATGAAACATTCGATCCCAGGTACAAAAAAAAAAGCATAAAACACCTCTAGTGTGCATCAGGCACTGCCCTGATCACAAGTTGAGATCTGAGCACTAACACAACTGGGCCACGCGATTTCTGGTTGAGAGGTGTCTGGTAGCTTTTGGGGTATTCTGCAGTGCCTTTGGCCTCCTGCCACTAGAGGCTGCTGGTGCCTCTACCACTTAGGACAACCAAAGCTATCTCTAGATATCGCCCAGGAACCCTTGGTGCCCCTCTCCCTGAGCCCTAGAGAACCACCACCTTGGACCCACCTCACTGAAGAAATTCAGTGACTTCCACATTATAATTACCTGGAAACTTCGAAATAGCCAACTTCATAACTTAGGTGTATTACTTCCACATGAAGGTAAACTTCAGTGAGAATAAATCCTTGGATCAATCAAGCACTTAATCTTTCCACTAGAACAGTGAAACTTGTCCTGTGTTCACCATGCCAGTAACAAGCACTGAGCACTGCACCAGCCACATCCTGTGACATCCAAGGCTGGGCATCAGGCATGGCCATGTTCTGAGTGGTGAGGCTGGACCTGGGCCCAGCCTTCTGGGAGTACACAGGCCCAGATACCTGTCCCCGGCATTATCACTGCTAGCCCAACTCACTGACATATGTGAGAGGGTCAACCATGAAATGCCACAGGAGAAAATCAAGTGCAGAGTGAGGAAGAGCCCAGAGGGGCTTTCTCCCTGTGGAAACCCCAGCCAGACCAAGGAGGCCCAGCCCGCCTTTGCATGCCAGGAATGAGCAGCCCCCTCAGGGATTACCAGCCCCAGGAGCAGGGTAGAGAGAAGTCAGGCACACAGCAAAGAGGGGAAAGATCACAGCCTATAGCTTGAAGTCCAGGCTTCTATTGCACTAAGCTGGAGGTAGCTGTCCCCATCTGAGACTGAAAGTTAAAGAGGGAAAACAGGACAGAGAATTCCAGGGAAGGGTTGCTGTGGTCCTAGCATGTCCCCTCGTGGGTTAGACACTGATTCCCCAAGTTCCTATGCTGATAGGTCACAGGCAGGGCATCTGGGAGCTGCCACTGGCTGGGAGATGGCTCAGTAGAATAAGCACTTGCGTGGGAGTCACCATGTTAGTTAGATGAGGTCAGGAGGGTGCAGCCCCACAATGGCGTTAGTAGCTTTGTAAGAGTTTTGAGAAAGACAGAACTGAGCTGCACCTCCCCCTCTCACCAAGCAAGGCCCTTGGCCACCTTATGTAGCAAGAAGCCCTCACCAGATGCTGCAGCTTAACATCAGAACTTTCAGCCTATAAACCTACAAAAAATTATCTCTTTTGTTTAGAAACAGGCTGGTCTCTGCTGGTGTTATAATAACAACAAAAAAGCATAAAAACAAACGTGCATCTTTACTGTGCCTTGACAGAAACAAGGAACCCCTATACCCCAGCTCCTCAATTTAGCTGAGAATGCTAAATTGTGGGGAGGGGGGGGTTGCCATAGAGTTTGTGCTTAATAGGCACAAGGCCTAAGGTTCCATTTCCAGCATCCTCCAGAAAATTATTTGTAACCACATCCTGCAAAAAAAACTTTTTTTTTTTCATTTATGTATTTGGTACAGGGTCTCACTACACAATTCAGACTCACAGTAATCCTCCTGTTTGCAGCCTCTCCAGTGCTGGAATTATGGGCATGCACCACCACACCTGGTCTCAGTGGCCAGCTCAGTGTGCCCCGGGAGTGGGGCCAGCATAGCACAATGGACCAGGGATAGAACCCTGGTCCCTATGCTTACCAAAGCAGTTGTTTAGCCTAAGCTATCTCACCACCCCTTCACACACAAAGAAAGAAAGAAAGAGAGAGAGAGAGAGAGAGAGAGAGAGAGAGAGAGAGAGAGAGAGAGAGAGAGAGAGAAAGAGAGAGAGAAAGAGAAAGA
>PVKA01015189.1:0-32927 GCA_004027165.1 Ctenomys sociabilis
TTTTGTCTTTTTGAGACAGGGTCTCACTATGCAGTTCAGGCTGGCCTTAAGCTCACTTTGTAGCTCAGGCTGGTCTCGAACCCACAACAATCCTCCTGCCTCAGCCTCCCGAGTGCTGGGATTACAAGCATGCACCACCACGCCTGGCTAATAAACGTTATTTAGTAATAACAAGTTATGCATGATTTATAAGAGTAGATGAGGGTTAGCCAAATAGCTCAGTGGATTAAAGCACCTGCAAGCAGGTACAGGGGATGTGGGTTCGATCTCCAGGCCTGCCTTGCTAGCCCAGCCCCCAGGGCACGCTGAGACAGCAATTGAGACTGGATGTGGTGGTTCACACCTGTAATCCCAGCTCTTCGGAGACTGTGAACAGGTGGATCACTACAAGTCTGATCTAGTAGTGAGACCCTGAGCACCCTGCAGACCTTTCCTTAAAATAAAAAGAATAGATGGATATTTCAGAAGTTCTTTTGGTCATCATAAATTGTATTTCTGTAACAAAAAGTACAATCATGACCTTTCCAAAAAGAAAGGTGAAATTTATGAGCAATAACCAAAGCTCTCCAAAGCCACACTCATTGCACATCCCAGGCGTGTCCAGAAGGACAGCAGGTCACCAATATTCACTGCAATTCCACATGTTACTGTGATTCAAATGACTTCCCTTTACTCTTTTTCATCTTCTACAGTCCGTTCCCATCAGTGGCATAGATGGACAGGGACTGAGCTGATGGAGAGCTGTGAGAACCTTAGTGATATTCTGTGTTAGAAACAATTTGGAAATGACTTGCATTAGCAAAAGTGCATAAGGGAGCCTGCCCAAGTCAATCTAACACAATAGATGGACTGGCTTGAGATGGGTCAGCAGGCTTTCTTTCCTCAAGTGATTAAAAAATAAACAGAAAAGCAAGTTAAACGGGCAAAGCCAAGGCCAAACAACCACATACACTGACAGCGTAGTACATAATTCCTGTTTTCCCCATAGTTCAGGAGTTTGAGGCAACCTCTTGTTTTCTAACTGACAGAAAACCCAACTCGCCCCACTAAATTTACTCTGTAATTCTTTTTTTCATTAAACAACAGTGAGTATTGGCCCTGAAATAGCTCTAATATGGATTGAAAGAAATAAGAAATGAAAAGCACTTTGCAAAGAATCATTTGTTTCTCTCATTCTATGTGTCATAAAATTGAGGCTTAGAGAGCTTAAGTGCATCCACAATTAGCATTCTCTTTAGTCACTTTCCCTTTTGTGAGACACAATACAGTACCAGACACCCACGATTGAAAGAAGTTTATTTAGGCTCACAATCCGCGGACAAGGTGGCATCAAGGTAGGAGCAGCATGGTAGAGGGGTCTAGAAGAAAAAGTGGAGCTCAATTTGTGGCAACCCAGAGGCAGAAAGGAAGGAGGTGCCTGGAGGAAGAAGTCCCCACACCCTTCCAGGTTACCTCGGCTCGGCCTCCTAAGGATGCATTCAGCTTCTGAACCGTAGCGGGACGAACCACTGATTGCACAGCACTGCCCCTATTCACTGAGCTTCTACATGCCCTTCCACTGACCTTCTGAGCCTTTTGGGGATATTTCAGATTTAAATCATAGTACTATTAGGTCTATTTTCCTGATTCATAGTCCAGTACTTTTTTTCCTCCAGGCAACAATATTTCATTTTCAAAGAAGAAAAGAGGGAAGAAAGAAAAAGGAGGGAAAAGGGAAGGGGAGGGGAGGGTAGAGACAGAGGAAAAAGGAAGGAAAGAAGAAGGAAGGGAGGGAGGGAGGGAAGGAAGGAGGGAGGGAAGGAGGGAGGAAGAAAAGTTAAGACAAGGCAAAGTTAAGACAAGGCGAAGTAGGAACCATCAAAACAAAGCTTTTCATCCTCCCAAAATATTTTACGTGGTTACAGGATGTCCATAATGTTTTATAACATTCCCTCAAATCTTAATATTATTCAGCATTGAATTTCCTCTGTAAAGACAAGTCAGCAGAAAAAAATCACAAGGAAAAGAAAAGAGATACAGCAACTGCTAAAAGGAAGGATCTTCTAAGTAACTGAGGAGGGAATGAAACAGAATTCCTACAAATGGGAGAGAATATTTGTGTTAAAATACACTTTAATTATAAAATGAAAATACTTTAGGATGAAAGCAAAGCTGCAGTTTAATTCATAAATATAAAAAGTATTAACATAAACAGTAAATTTGAAGATGCAGAAAATCAAATCTTCTAAGTGAAAGCCAAACTCTAAAAAGTTTCCCGAGTTCTCAAAGTCAATGGACATAATGAGATAAAAGTGATTAAAGACATAGAAGAGGCAATGTCAATAATGTTATAGTGAATGATAGTAATTTGAATACAATGTAATCAAACATAGTGGCAGCAACAGTTCTTGATAGCAGGAAGGAATGGAATGTTCTGATCATAAGGTTTCATTGAGTGACTCACATGTTAACGAAACACCCCAAGTATAGATAGACCCTCTTAAGCTAGAAAATATTAAAAACATACCAAAGAAATCTAGTTTCTGGTAAAGAGAAATAGCTTTCATGAAAAGGGAAAGAAAAAAAAAAGAGCAAAACTCTGACTGTATAATGCCTCCATGATGAACATCTGAAATTCAAAGCACAAGAGAGTTTAGAGGAAAATATTTCCATATCCACTGAAATTGTCCTAATGTGAGGGCAATAGAAAAAGCTTCACACAACAATAGGTGAGGACACTGGGGCAATGATGTGGCCTTCAGAGAAAAGTGATTGTTAGGTTTTAAGAAGGATTTGGACCTCTAAGAAGAAGATGGAGAGAATTGGGGAAACAACAATTAGGTATATTTAAATCATTATTGCCAATGAAGTTAGAAAAAGCATTTCCCAGAATTTAGTGAGAAATGCTAAATGACTTATAATTTATTTTACTTTTCATTTGCATACATATTTATTTTGCTGTGCTAGAGGGAATCAAATCTAATTCCTTAAGCCTGAAAGTAAGCTCTTTAGCACTGAGCTTTAGCCTAGTCCAACATATGTACCACATATATACATGGATATGTGATATATACACACATATATGCACTACATATGCAAAATATTTACATGCAAAATATATATGCACACATATCTATGTATTATATAAGCAAATATATATAACAGGATAGTTATCATGGGTCAGGGAAGGAAATAACTAACATTTTATCTTACATAAACTTAGTTAATAGATAAATTTTCATTGTCATAATGCTGACTTTTAATCTGTTAACATAATTGAACACAAGACACTATTTGAACTATAAATACCTGAAAAAAATAGAAAGAAAAGGAAGAAGGACAAAACTGTAGTCAATATACTCCAATAGGTAAATCAGAAAGAAATAATAAGGATAAAAGTAGAAACACAAAACAAGGTGGGAGAAGGGAAATCAAGTATAATGACCACTTATAATATTGTTATGACTTGGTTGATTCACACTAACTACCAAAATTAGATCATAGTGCAAAATTGTATGGCTAGGAGATAGTTCAGTAGAATAAGTGCTTGCGTGGTAAGCATGAGGTCCCAAGTTCAATCCCCAGTACTAAAGAAAAGAAAAAATCTCCAAAAGGTGAATAGATGCTGTTTATTTAGAAGAAGCGTGGAGGGCCAGGATGATAGCTCAGTGGAATAAGCGCTTGCCTGGCAAACACAAGGTCCTGAGTTCAATCACTGGTACCACGAAAGAAAGAAAGAAAGAAAGAAAGAAAGAAAGAAAGAAAGAAAGAAAGAAAGAAAGAAAGAAAGAAAGAAAGAGCCAAAATTAAAAATAAAATGTGGGTAAAAATATATCAGGCAAATACAAGGTTTTGTAAACCTATTAGAAATGTTATATATATATATATATATATATATATATATATATATATATATATATTAGAAATGTTATATATATACATATATCTTAGAAATGGTAATATATACAATTAAGGCAAAAATAAGTTATATATATAAACAAAGTAATTTCATATTTATAAAGGTAAATTTTTGAGGTAAAAATACTCAGAAATTCATATAACATTGATGGTGCATTATTATACAAAAGTGATAGAAATTAAACAGAGCTCTAGGAAATATGCAAAAGTCAATTAGTAAATAGAACAATTAAGAAACATATCTGACTTTATTTAAAGTTTCTGATAAACTGGGAAAATACCAACTAACTTTGCCTTAAAAATAAACAGAAAGGGGCTCAGTAGAATAAACACCTGCCTGACAAGCACAGGGTCCTGAGTTCAATCCCTGGTACAGCCAAAAAAAATACTAAAATTTTTCTAAAAAGGAAAAAAGAAGACAGATATATAGGCAAAAATTGACAAAATTTGCCATAGCAAAACACAAACTTACTAGCAAACACTATGTTTAAAACTGAAACTCTCTATGAAATCTGAAATGAAAATAAATTTATCTGAAAATAAATTTTTAAAGCAGTGCAAGTAGAAAACTTTATCAAGATGATTAAAGGAAAATTACTTTTAAAATGTGTATCATAATAAAATTTTAATAGCTGAGTTGAATTTTTTAGAAATACTGAAATTACTCAGAAATAATGTGTTGCACAGTTTAGAAACAAACTTTATTTTTTAACTTTTTTACTTTTCTGTACTTTTAGGGAAGGGTCTACAGGGTATTCAGGGTCTCACTACTAGATCAGACTCATAGTGATCCACCTGTTTACAGCCTCCCAAGAGCTGGGATTACAGGCCTGTGCCCTCATGCCCAGTCTCAATTGCAGTCTCAGCATGCCAGGATTAAGCCCCTGGCCCCTGTGCCTGCTTGGAGATGCTTTAATCCACTGAGCTATTTGTAGAAACAAACTTAAACATTAAAAAATAGATTATTTAAAAATACTTTCAGAAGCAAATATATATCTTGTGTTTTGATGATCAAAAGATCATCAAAATTTAAATCTATAATTAATATCATGAATGCTTCTAGATATAATTTTTTTTTTTTTGTGGAACCAGAGATTGAACTCAGGCCCTTGCACTTACCAGGGAAGTGCTTATTCTACTGAGCCATCTCCCCAGCCCCAAAAATCTTAAATCGAATAAAATAATCCTCTGTCATTTGATAAAATAATGTACCAAAAGCAAGATACAAAGTAACACAAAAACAATATAATATTAAAAATAAATTAATTAAATGCATTTTGTCAGTGGATCCAAAGAGTTTACAAGGAACCTCCCAATGCTAAAATGTTGGCCATAGCAAATATTTGTATCTATTAGATACAAATAATATATATAATTGGAAATTATTATACTCTTTGTAAAAGGAAAATATGATGAACATCCTTACATGATAAAGTCTGTCCCAAACCATTTTTACATCAACACATTATCATATGAATGCAGATATTGATGTAAATATGGTGGAAAAAGCACTATAAATATTTATATAAAATTTAAGAAAAAGCTAAAAATTTTCATGATTAGTATTTTCCAGACAAATTTGCTAATCTGGGAGTAAATATTCATTAGAAATAAGTAGTGGCACCATCACTTAGAAGTTAAGTATTAAATAGGATTAAACATAATTATCACAATTATTTAGAGCAAAAATTATGTACTTGGTAAAGCCTAAAGAACAAACTAAAAATGGTAAAATGAGTAAGGGATCTCTGTAAAGTAGATGTGTCTATACATTTCACTATGTAAGATCAGTCGCCCAGAAATTTGAATCCGACCAAACTCCTGCCTGCCCTTTACAATTGCAGTCTAACATGAGCAGGTAGGTCAGCATCTACAGCTTTGTTTATATAATTTTTTTTTTAATGGAAACAGGGATTGAACTCAGACTGAGCCATCTCCCTGGCCCTACGGCTCTGGTTATGTAAGAGGCTGGTGAGCACCTATTAGGGACTTGTGGGTTCCTCAGTCTTCTTGCAAATACACAAACTTCGAATCTGCCATAATACTTACAAGTCAGGAAATAGTCTTCTTAATCCAAAATTTTTTAATCAAATGCAAAAGCAAATGATCAGAGAGTCTGTGAGACTTTAGAATTTTAGTGATACTATCATACATTGATTCACTAGTACTGTACCGATCAAAAACGGTGCTGTCCATGAAGCATATCAAGAAGATTTTTATAAACTTTGCTATAGCCAGGAAGAGAATGTTTGTGTAAGGGTTAGAAAGAGCACATAGAAGAAACTTACAGGGTTAGCAAAACAAATTACCTTCTTGTCTGACAGAATAACAATAAATTCCAACATCAGTTTTGTCATCCTTTGACATGAGTACGCATGCATCACTGTAATGTGATGTCTTTAACTCTTTGGGAAGACACCTAGACAGGGAACACCTAGGTCAGATGCAATGTCTCTTTTCAGTCTAATTTCCACAGTACCACACTACTACTAATTTCTAATGACTGTATTAGTTTCTTTTCCTACCAATCATATAGGAGGGCGACTGATCTTACATAGTGAAATGTATAGATACATCTACTTTACAGAGAACCCTTACTCATTTTACCATTTTTAGTTTGTTCTTTAGGCTTTACCAAGTACATAATTTTTGCTCTAAATAATTGTGATAATTATGTTTAATCCACCATATTTCCCTGCGGCCTCACCAGCATTTGCTTTATTTGATTTGACAATGATTTCTACTCTTTCGCTTCGAAGCCAGAATCTCAGGGTTGTTTTAATTTGCACTTCTCTAATGGCAGGGACATTGGATATCTGTAATTGGCCACATGTGCTTCCCTTGAGAAATGTCTGTTCTCTTCAGCTGTTCATTTTTGGCAATATTTTATGGGAGGGGTTTAATATTTTTGAGTTTTTATGTATTCTAGATAATAATTATCTCTCAGAAAAATACCTGAAAAAATTTTCTCCTTCTGAAGATGGTCTCTTCATTTTATTGGAAGTTTTATTTGTGTGCAAAACCTATTTAATTGAATATAATTCCATTCCTTAATCCTTGATGTTAGTTAAATTCCTGTTCAGAAAGTCCTATCTTCAAAATTTTTACTGGCTTTTTCTCCCCACAGAGTGTTTTTGTTTTACATGTAGATCTTTGATCCATTTTTATTTGATTTTAATACATGGTAAGAGATATAGGTCTAGATCCTGGGTTCTACACGTGTACAACCAATTCTCTTAGTATTGTTTATTAAAGAAGCTATTTTTTTTCTGCAACACATTTTTTGAACCCTTTAACAAAGTTCAAATGAATAAATAAGCTAGAGCAATCATACAATAGAAAGAAACAAGAGAGGTATATGTAGAAAAGAAAGAAGTCAGACTATTACTTCTTGGCAGACTTTGCATAGCAGTCTCAGAAGAATTTCACCCAAAAACTCCCAGAACTGATAAACAAATTCCACATGGTAGCAGGATACAAAAATTTTTTAAAAAAATAGCATTCCTCCAATAAAGAACCCATGGAGAAAGAAATTAGGAAAGCAATGTGGATTGAAATAGCTTCCAGAAGAATTAAACATCTAAGAATTAACCTAACAAAGGAATTGGAAGCTCTCTATAAAACAGACCATTACACTGTAACAGGAGACCTAAGAAGACATCAGAAAATGGAAAGTTTTCCTCTGCTCCAGGGTAGGCAAACAAATATTGTTATAATGACCACAGTACTAAAACAGATATATAGAGTCAGCACGATCCCAATCAAAATGCTAAAAACATCCTAAAATTCATAGGGAATCAGAAAATATTCACAATAGCAAAGGAGCTCTATGGTAACAAGAGCAAAGCAGGAGACACCACAATCCCAGATACCGAGTTATATGACAAAGCTCAGACGAGACCGGGCGTGTTCAGGGTGGTATGGCTCAGGTGTTATTATCGTATCTAAATGTTCCCCCAAAGCATCATGTGGTGGTAGTAAGGCTTTGTCAGAAGAGGCTGAATTTACAGTGTATGATGCTGCGATTAAGGATGTGTGATTACTACATCAGTCCTCTGATTGGTTTGGCACTGCTCATCCCAGTAGTCTACACAGAGGACAAAAGGGGCAGAAAGAAGCTACCAAGGTCCCTTGTTTGCTTTGCGGCCTTCTCCGTACCAGGTGTTGTTTCTCTGTGCCTTTCTGCTGTTCCACAAAGCCTTGGAGCCAGACAATTATGGGTAGAAACCCCTACAAACTGTAACCAAATGAACCTTGCTTGCTTTAACTTTGAATATTGGGTATTCGTCTCTTCAATGAGAAAGTAATTGAGACTACAATAGAAATTGCATGGTACAGGCACAGAACATACATGTGAATCACAGACATGTGAATCAAAGGAACAGAGCAGAAAATGCAGGAAAAATCCCAGGTATGTTTGATCATTTGATCTGTATGCGTGTTTGCAAGCTCTCTTGAAATGTCTAAATGGAAAACATACCTGACTGACTCTCCATCATTGCAGCTATAGTTATCATTATGACTCTTATTATTGTTGTTTTTTTTGGGGGGGCTGAGAATCAAACTGAATATCTTGTGCTTGCTAGGCAGGCCCTGTGCCACTGAGTTGTACCTCCTATTGCTTCTTTTTGCTATTCACCCAGTCACCAGTGTTGAATTGATTCATACCACCTACTTGTTGAATATTTCAAGTACTTACTCCGTGCTATCCTTTCCCCAGCCAATCATTCCTTCTGTTTATTTGCTTCCCTTTCGCTTTGCATTCCCCTGAATGTGTGCTCCTCTTACTTGCTCTACAAAATATTAGGTCCTGAAGCATCATTTTCCTCTGTTTGAAAGAAGCTTACTCACTAAGTTAGAATATACTAAAATATAGCTTGAAAATCCACTCATCTCTCATTGAATGTACTTGTTAAATGTGTTTTAGTAATTCCTTAAATCATATTCTGTTGATTTTATAACTCTTTGTGGTCTTTAATAATGAGAACAACTTTTGATACAGTTAAAGTCAGGAATTCGAGAGAACATAATCTTGGGAAAATGAAGAAGTTGAGGTCAAACTTATGGGCTGAGCGTGGTATGTCTCAAATAATTCTGCAACTTCGGTTTAATGCTCCTGTCGAGATAGACATGCCTTGAAATAATGATTTCAAAACAGTATTTCTACCTACACTTCATCCTGGCTTATAGAACCTATATTATGTATGTTGTAGATTATAGTTTTGAATTTAAATTACAGCAATGAGAAAGAAGAAGGCTTTGTATATGGATCTGTGTGTTTGTGTAACTATTATTTGTGAATTTCATTACTGTTGATAAAAACATTCTTATGGAATAAGAGACTGCCCTGTGAACAAGACAAAAAGATGCTCTCAGTTAGGATTACTCAAGTTTCTCCTGAACACTGTACACATAGTGCATTCATACACTTTACAAATCGCTAAGGAGTCTATTCATACTAACATCAAATTTTAAAGCTATTAAAGGCACTACTGTTATACTACTGGGATTTATTTTAATGTCACTTGAAATAGGATACATTTTTACTACTAAAGTATCAAATGTCAAATAGTACATCAATTAAAGTTTTCACTGACTAGAGCTCAGCTAATGGAAGGCCGTACATACAGGATGGTGCGCAGCCTGGTGGAACTGTGAGGTACAGTAACTCTCCTCACCTGGGTCACATGTTCATAGGAAATGTGATGCCCCAGGTGCATGCATCTCTGGCCAATATGCATTATAAATGCAGAGATGGATGCAGAATGTAGTGGAGGGCTCACATTGCATGTGGGAACAGAAATAAAATCAGAAAAGGAGTGACATTTGAGTTACATCTAATTAGGGGGAAAGTTCAATCGTATTTTCTAAAGTACCAGAGATTATAAAACTTTCTTACTAGGACTTTGAAATTGCTGTAGGGCATAAATTAAGAGCAGAAATATATTCAGCAGAAAAAAATTAATATTTGATCATAATTCAATATATTTTCTAGTAACAAATTTGGATTTTTTGTATTATATCAACTTCCTACGGATAAAAAAAAATCAGCTTTTAATAAAGACATATTTAAGCAGAGATTTAGGACACAACATACATTCAGACTCATTAGGAGAGCCATGCAGGTGATTTTGGTAGGATTCTGGTGATTTCTATAAAATAAAGCAGTAAATAATTTTATTTACAGGACTGAAAGCACAAAAAGATAAAGTTTTTCTCACTGATCTGACTAGCAAATTAACATTCACTGTATCTTAATTCATAAACCAAATAGTTGGTTTTCCACTAAAAGCAAAAACGGAATATGTCCTCAAAATCTTGAACTGGAAGAAGTACTCCTACTGCCTTCTAAGCAAGGAAGTACACTTACCTTCCTGTTCTATGATGGGTAGAGATTCAGCAGCGAAGAGAATGGGATCCTGAAAGAAAGCTCCTCTTTACCACACCTATAAAACTGGGACTACACTTCCTTCTACACGGCTGTTGCAAGAGTGAAAGGACTTTGCATACAAAAACCCAGAGACACATGCCAGAACAATATGAACATCTTCTTGGTGCTTTTGACATAGAGTTTTGCTATGCTGGCCTCGAACTCACAGCAAGTCTCTTGCCTCAGCCACCAACATGTTGGCACCACTGCCATGTCTAGCTAAATTTTAAACATGTTTACATCCTGTGCCTACAATACTCTGTCATTCCTGGGCTCAGTTCTTGGAAGAGGTATGAAGTCCAAGTTCCTATCTTTGGAGACCACACCATCTAGAGCAATGGCAAGCCAGCAAGGAATAATAAAATCGTATGGGAAATACAGTAAGCATTATATAAATCAGGGAGGAACTCCAGTAAGTCTTTTTTAATGTGTTTGCTACAAGATCTCACCACACAGCTCAGACTCATAGTGGTCTTCCTGTTTTCTGCCTCCCAGTACTGGGATTACAAGTGCACACCACCATGCCCAGTCTCAGTGGTCAGCTCAGCATGTCCAGGGCTGGGGCAAGCATAGCTTGTGGTGCTGGGCATTGAACCCCAGACCCTGTACTTGCCTAAATAGGTACTTAGTCCACTGAACTATCTCACCAGACCACATCAGTTCGTATTCATGTTACATTTACCCTCCCATAAATCTTGGTGCTAGAACCTAATATGCACTTCATTTTTATTGGCATAAGTACTGAATGAAAAGTCAGAGAAACTGCATTGGTTATGTGCAAGTCTGAATTGGCCCAGCAGAAATGAAAGTAAGGTTTCCTTTAGTATGTTTAAGACACACATTTAAAGATTTTAAGACTCATCTATTTATTCAAAAAACAATTTTACACCATTCCATATATAAGAAACTAATGTAAGCACTTAGAAAATATCAGTGCTCCAGAAAGATAAGGAGCTGCATGCACTGGGAGCTTACCTTACTCATAAAGGAGTGCAGGGCATGCTAAAATGTGGTGAGGGTTCTCAACAGGAGAGAGAAAGGCAGAAGCAGGGCGAAAGGGTAGCTAAAGCAGTACTGTAGAATATGGGGGATCGGCCGCGTTAGAAGAAAAGGAGCAATATTTTAAGCAAAAGAAGTTGAATCAATATCATTAAAAATTATAGTAGGCACAAAAAGGAAACAGATAAAGGAGTCAGTCATAAAGATGTCTGAGGTAATGCCTCTAAGCAGAGAAAACTGCCTACAAGAAGGGGGGAAAGTATTCCTATAATATTCAAGAACTACTCATAGTAGGGCAAGTGAGGTAGCTCAGCAGACTAAGGACCTGCTTAGACAAGCGCAAGGACCGGGGTTTGATCCCAGGCACCACACGCCATGTGGCCACGCCCCCAGGCGCACAGAGTCAGCCACCAAGACCGTGCATGGTTGTCACATCCGTAAGTGTAGTAATGGGAAGGTTAGAAAAGAAATACTCATAGGAAAAAGAGAAAGAGAAATTGAAGCAATTTGGTGAAAAAATTCACTGCAGTTTAGATTGAATAGGATTTTATTGGTAATTATAAGGTTACTGCACAAAAACTGGCCATTATGGGATTGTGAGCAAATGTGTGGTGTACTCATACATCTGTCTGCCATTTCGGGCATAGGTTATGAAGAGGAAGATTATAATAAGAAAGTTCACTTAGGAAATGAGGCAGAAGGGAGCCAGGGAGATAGCTCAGTGGAATAAGTGCTTGCTTGGCAAACAGAAGTTCCTGAGTTCAATCCCTGGTACCACCAAAAAATAAAAAAGAAATAAGGCAGAAAGGGCCAGGGATATAGTTATGAGTTCCAATCCCAGTACAAAAAAATAAGACAGTTAAGTCAGAGATAAAACATAGTCAAGATCTTATAACAGGGTAACTGCAGTGGAGATGGTAGGACACAGTCAGACGTGCAGTATGGATGATTCTAAAGATGGAATTTATAAGAATATCTGATGTATGATACAATAGCTTTTAGCCTGAGTATAGAGAAAAATAAAGGTATCTGTCTATCAAAAAAAAATGAGGAAGACTGGAGTGGGAGCAGGTGAGCAGGAAGAGTGAGGAGCAGAAGCTTAGTTTGGGGTAGGTTAACTGTGAGGTATTCTCGATACCAATATATGATGATATCTAATAAACTGTTAGACATGTACATCTAGCTCAAGTAAAAACTAGAAAAGAGAGGTGAAGACAGAGAATCAGAGCCAGAGAGAGCCTGGTATAAGTAAGAGGAATAGGATCCAGGGCACAAATATGGAGATTATGGCAGACAGAAGCAAGAAGGGGATTAGTATGATTAGTTGACTTCCGGTAACAGGAGGGAGGTCAGGTTGTATGGGTGCAGGGCCTGGCAGGGAAGCGTACATGCTGAGTGTAGTGTCAGTTTGCTCAGCGACATAGGAAACAAAGTTATCAAATAAGAAGATGAACTCGAAGTATTGGTGGTTGGAAAAGAAGAGAGGATGTGAATGCTGAGCCACTGAAACTGGGAGAGTAAATAATCTCCTGTAGTATGATTGCTGGGCATCTTGAAGTGCCTGCTTATGTTTATGCATCAGCTTCATGGTTGCAGGCATTGAGAAAGGGGGCATTTGACAACCAAGATGGGGAGTTGCTGGGAAATTACAAAAGGAAAGCCATGGAATGGGAAGGTGTATTAGGTTTATACTCAAATCTAAGACATGATGATTTGGAAACAGAGAAGTAGCTCAGTGGTCTAAGCACCTGCCTAAGCAGACGCAAGGCCCTGGGTATGATCCCCAGTATTACATGCCATGTCAGCTAGCCTTCGGGCACACTGAACCAAGCACCAAGACTGGGAGTGGAGGTGCACACCTGTAATCCCAGTGCTGAGGAGGCTGAAACAGAAGGATCGCTATGCATCCGAGCTGCCTAATGAGACCCTATACCAAAATACAGAAAGATAGAGAGATGAAAGAAATGCTGATTTTAACTGACCATGGATTTTAATGCATGTGATAAAATGAAAGAGTGATGAGATAGATAAAGGGATTCTAGGCTGGAATCAGTGATTGTCTGAATGAGGTGCTTGGTGATGCAAACTGTAAAGACTAACTGCAGAATATATGAAATAGAGATTACAAGAAGAACACAATTATCTGGATGTGATAAAATCTAATCCAGGGGTGTGGAAGTGAATGTTCAAGGAAGGGTAAAGAGCATATTAGAGGACAGAAAATAATAATGAGAAAGTTGGAGATATCAGTCTGCAGTACATGCATCATGAAATGAAAAAGATCGAGGGTAGGACTCATGCTTGAGAAAATGCCAGTGTGCTTGGAGCTGACTTGCTATCTCAAAAATATTCCACATCTGTGAGAATTTCCTAGAAGATGCATTTCCACATATGAAAATTATTTGAATTCATATTTTCTTCCTTTTTTTTACTTTTGCAGTTATACAGATAAATGATCTTAAAAGAGAGAAGCTAAACTACAATGCATACATCTCTAAAATCTTTAAAAAAAATCTCAGAATAAAAAATGAGAAAGTATATAGCTAAGCCATATGAATTACAATAAGAAAGTGTGATAAAAATTGTAACACTTTACCTCAAGGTAAAACTACATTCTCTTTAGAGGCTGAGTAGTGAACAATATCTTGTCTGAATTTTTCATCTAAAAGAGAAATGTGATTACTACTAAAATGTACATGAACAGAAATAAAGTTAAAAATAAAAATTCTACCATCAAATCCTACTATAAAAGTTGAGACCCCCAAAGTTACCACAGTTAAAAATTTCTTTTCTAATCATCCCAAAACTCTCTAATTACTTATTAAAGAGTACTCATTTGAAGTACTCTTAAAGGTATGCTTATACAATATATACATACATGCATATATATATATATGCATGTATGTATAGAGGGAATCCCATGCAAAATAATACATTTTCTTTTTCTAAATATGGGATGACAACAGGAATTGTATTATGAAACTTGTTTTTTAAACTGAACAATAGCTGCTGATCATCTTGCAAAATCAGTATACAAGAATAAAATTATTTTTAGCAGGTATTTGTTACACATCGTAACTGCATAAGCCTATCTCTGTTAGTGGACACTTAAACTATAATCTTGGTTTTGTTCTTCATAGTCAGAGCTGTAGCGATTACTGTTACTAAACATGTATTATATTTTAAAACCAAATCCTAGAAATAGAAATGTCAGATTAAGAAATAAATATCATTTAAATATTGATAGATGCTATTAGATTGTCTTCCGAAGTGTTCACTTTTCACATTTTATTTAAGCTTAAATATAAATAAATGATAATTTTTACTAATGTAATATGTTAAATATGTTTTCTCATCAGTAAAAACATCAAGAATAGTTATGGAAGCAGTTCACATTATGTATTAAGATATATTATAAAGTTTTATACCTAAGCAAAACTAAGTAAAATAGACATTGTTATCAAATCAAATGTCTGCTGAAAGTCTTGAGTAGGTATTTAAAACTGATATATTAATCTTCATTAAAGAAGATAGATATTACCTCCTCAACTTTTCTGGGAATTTATGACTATCAATTAAAATATTTGGTTCTCTAGTATACAGTGATAATTACCATAGAAACTAGATAAGCTATAATTCTTTTAAAATATTTTAAAAACTATAAATATTTATGTACTTTTGTGAAAGTCTTCTAAGTATTCAATTATAGTAGAAATTTATCAAGTTATATATAAATACATATCAATTAAAAGCATGTAATTTTATGTTTGTAATATATGCATATATATTAAATATTTCTGCATATATAAATATTAAAAGACACTACAGATAGTAGTGTCATTTTTGCAACCAGAATTAGAAAAAAACTCTTAAAATTTAAATTAAATATGGAGGTTTAATATGTCCCATCTTGCATAACTATATCTGATAATCTGAGCAATGGATTTGATGATAAAATTAGGCAATATATCAACCATAGTGAATCAGTTATTCTTGTTTTGAAAATCTGTAACTTATGTATTCTTAGATATTACCCTGTTTCCGTCTTTGTTTTCGTTTTTCTTGCTCTTATTTTTATTTTTCAAAACAAAAGAAAATTAAAATTAAAAAGTGTGACAGTTGGTCAATAACATTCTGGAAATCACTGTCAAAAAAAATCTGGAGGTTTGTTTTTATAATGTTAGAAGTAAAAACCCTCAAATGTAGCAATAAACAGAAATATAATAAGAAAAAACTAGGTAAAAGCTATGACCAGAAAATTCATAAAAATACAAAGTGTTATAAAAACATATACAAAAATTTTAATAATTAAACAAAGGGATTAAATTTGATAATTAATATTGCTTAAGCCTGGAATCGGTGTACTGAAAAAAGGTGGTAGTCAAATACAATGCTGAATGTGCATATTTAAATTTGAAATATTTTGAAATGTGCATATATTTTAATCCAGTAATTCAGGATCAAGAAAATACCCTGAGAACACAATAAAATATTTACAAAAATTTATCAGATTATTTACAATATATTTATGATAGGAGAGATATAGGTATTGAAAATAATACATATGTTTAACAGAACTTTGTCTAAATACATTTTGTAGTGCCCATATAATGCAATAAAATACAACCTTAAAATGATTATATAGAAGAACATTTAATGCCCAGAAAGCCAAGAAATTAAATTTGAATAATAAAATATTAGAATATGAACACGTATATAGAACTAATAACTAGCTAACAAATATGATGGAAAATGTCTTTAGAAAACCATATCACCTTTAGTTTTCTTTTATGTGTTTTCTAAATGGGCTCAAATTAATATGTATATTATCTTCATGGTAAGGAAAAATCAAATCAATTTAAACTTAAAGAAAGAGATAGACATGAGGCCAAGAATAAATTTCCAGGAAACTCTGCTCCCTCTGTTGTATGTGAGTGTTCTCCACCTTGACCGCTCCAGGGGCAATAACTCTTTATATTTTCTTAAACCTTAAACCTAAGCCCTTGGCCATCTGGATCTTTTTCTAAATAGGATACACCTTCTTCTCTTGCTCACAACTCTGCTTCACATTTCTTGTTCATATCTTCAGATTTTACTTGGTGTTTTTAATGGTGACTGTGGAGATAGCTTTATTTATCCTGAGCTTAACTATAAACCTCCAGTATTTCATTCAAATAGTTTAATTACTGGTGGCATTGCATTCTTATTGAGTCCACCATGTTGTTACATTTGAATACTTCTAGTGGCCTTTGTATAGCGTATTATATGTTTAATTTTGTTAGTCTTTTTCATCTGAAAAGTGCTGAAATTGTAGAAAGCTCCTGGCCTGAGGTTATAAGACTATAGCCAGACATCAGCACAGATCTTTCTGTGAAGCTTGAGAACAAGCTAAACCAAAGGCAGAAAGGTTTCTCATAGTCTGCTTGTTCTTTGCCTGGGTTGATCAAAGCAGCATAGAAGTCACTAAGAGTTGTTTCTGTACAGAATTGCCTGGGCAAGATAATTAAGGCTTGAAAAGAGTCATTTGAAATGTCAGCTGGTGGCTTCCTCAGAGCCAGCAGTTGACGCAGCTTGTCTGACAGTTCTTACTGGTGGGACTTTTTACCTTATAACTTTCTGACACCTAAGAAAGAAAATCATGAAGCATTTATTCAATAGACTGATTAAGCACAAGACCCAGCAGACTCTTCTCTGACTACCATTGCCTTCAACCTTGAGAAACAGAACATCTGAACATCTTAGCTTTCCGTAGACTGTCTTAATGTACACCTACTTACTACAGAAAAATTATAACAACCATATCGTCCTGATTTATGCGTCTAAAATAAGACTTATTGGCTCCTAGGACTGTTGATTTAGAAGGTAGCAGGTGTTAGCCGGACATTTGTCTGGCACATTCTAACTGTCTGAAAATTGCTGAGCTTCCTCAGTCGTCCCATCCAGGGGAGAAATTAAGAAAGAGGAAAATCCTAGCTAGTATGATTATGATGTCATAATACACATATTTTGTCTTAGTTTCTTTTCTCTCATTGCCGGGACACCTAAAATGGAATAAGGAAAGGTTTATTTAGCTCACAGTCAGTGGATGTTTTACTTTATATTCAGCTGACCCAGGGCACAGTGGTACATGGCAGAGAGCAGCCATTCATGGTGGTGGAAAACAGCAATGAGCAGAGGGAGAAGCAGCAGCTGCTGGCAGCTAGCAGGCTTCTGTCGTCTCCTTCTACTTGTATGCAGACTGCCTGCCCAGGGCAGTTGTAGCACTCACACCCCTAATCCTAGCATTGGATCATGAATTAATCACGAACTCTAGAAGCCACCCTGATGGCTGCATGAGCCATCACATACATCATTTCCAGTTGGGTGTGGTGACCCATGCCTGTAATCCCAGCACTCAGGAGGCTGAGGCAGGACAATTGCTGTGATTTTGAGGCCAGCCTGTGAGCTCAAGCCCTGCCTGAACTACATAGTAAGACCTTACCTCAAAATCAAGAAGAAAAAAAGAAAGAGAGAGAGAGAGAGAGAGAGAGAGAGAGAGAGAGAGAGAGAGAGAGAGAAGGAGGGAAGGGAGGGTGGGAGGGAAAGAGGGAGGGAGGAGAAAGACATCATTACCTTATTCCTACCATCCCTTGACTGGCTCATTTCCTGCCTTACATATTTCACTTTCTGGATCAGTTGGAGAAAGGAAATAATATCAGTAATCTCCAAAATCTTTTCATACACTCCTTTTCTCCCTTGCAATCTTCCAACTAGTCCATTTCACTTTGTATGTTGCTTAATAAGCATTATTTTGGGGCCTGGGAGATAGCTCTGTGGTCTAAGCCCCTGCCTGGCAAGCACAAGGACCCAGTTCAATCCCTGGTACTGCACGCCATGCCGACCCCGTGCTGTGCCAGCCACTGAAACTGGGCACAATGGTGCACACCTGTAATCCCAGCACTGGGGAGACTGAAGCAGGAGGATCACAGGAGCTGCATATCTAGACCCTGTACCCAATAAATAAACCTTAAATAAAATAAAATAATAAACATTTTTAATAAGCATATGTTATTACATCATCACTCTCGCATACCCATCATCCAACACAAGAAGTAATGGGACATAATTACATAATCATGCAATCAATATTTATTCGTTAATTCCAAGACATGTTCATATTGAAAGCATATTATAATCTCAACTGATTCTACATATCAACAAAAGACCTAATAATTCAAAATTCTAACAATATTTGATATAATTTGAAGCCATTCTTTTAAAAAATATTTTATTTCTTTATTTATTTGGTACAGGGTCTTGTAAGTAGCTCAGATTCATAGTGATCCTCCTGTCTCAGGATCCCCAGCACTGAAATTACAGGCATACACCACTATACCTGGTTTCAATGGCAAGCATGGTACACCCAGGGTTCCAGGGCCAGGAGGGCATTTGGTACCAGAGATCGAACCTGGGTTCTTGCACTTGCCAGGCAGGTGCTTAGATCACCGAGCTACCTCCCCAGCCCTCACAGCCATCTTTAAGGATGATTGTTTCTGCCAATATGGGATTGCTTTAGCTAGTAGGCACACAAAATGAATCAAAATTATTATTTCCTTATCTTTAAAAATGTTAATGTATTCTGTGGGTAAAATATTTCTGAGCACCCTTGATTCTATCTCCTTCAAAATCTTCACCAAGTTCAAAAATACTTGCAAGAGAGAAAATTTTCTGTACTATTAATTACTATTAGTAATTATACCAAAATAAGTACTTTGATTTAAAAGTTTACAAGGTTATTTGCGGCGAAAAGTTGCACTTTTGATTTGCAAATTCCACCCCTCCAATATGTCCCACCCATCTCCAAATGCAGTTAATCTATTAATAAAGGGAGATGACATTAATATGTGAATATTACAGAGATAAAAGGTGTTTTCCTTTCAGCTTTCATATTACATTTTATGTTCTCGATGCAAATCATCCTTTTCTACAAATAAATAATATGTCAATAGGCAATACGCAATTGCTAATCATAGTCACTCTCATCATCAATATATGTGTATAAGAGAGCTTGAAAGGGGCCATGGAGATAGCTCAGTTGACTATGGGCTTGTCTGGCAAGCCAAAGGGCCTGAGTTCAATCCCTGGCTCCACAAAAAAAAAAAAAAAAAAAAAAAAAAATCTTGAAAGATTGCACTGGTCTTCATTATCAGCATGATTTTTAGAATTCTAAGCAAGGCATTATTCTAAGTAAACAATATTTGCATAAACATTATTTTTATATGTAAACAAAATCAGATAAGATAATGTATATTTCTGTCTCATACATAAGAGACATATGAAACAGCTGTTGGCAAGATTACCACAATATTTTAAGATGATAAAGGATAGATGATAGATAGATAGATAGATAGATAGATAGATAGATAGATAGATAGATAGACAGATAGATATAGACAGATAGATAGAAACAGAGATACAGATGTAGATATATATTTTGGGGGGAGTACAAGGGATTGAACTCAGGACCATTTGCTTGCCAAGCAGGCACTTATGCGATGAACTATCTCCTCAGCCCTCAAAATATATACTTGTGTCTCTTGAGGTTTTTAACAAAGTTGATTCTATGTTGAAATAAATTTATCTGCAACTATCATCAATATTTACAACACAGAGAATAAAAGGCATTAATAGTTTGTACAGAAAAACATGATAGCATCAGAGAATGGAGCTTTTCTTTCCTATTGACAGCAACAGAAAGTGGGTTTGGAGTTGACATTCTGAGTATTTATGATGTTATACAAGGTTTTCAGTAGAAATGAGGAGTGCGTGATGCTATCTCTAGCACGCTCGCTTAGAGCCAAACCTGGAAACCATTGTCCTAAGGTTTGCTTTGTGCGTTTGCCATGAGCTCTGTGTAAACTGCGCCGTGATGCAACACCTCCGAGCTGAAAAGCGACGGCTTGGGTTTGCCTGAGGTGAGTGCTCACTTCAGAGCCTGTAGTGTGGAGCCTTGTTTGTGAGCTCCCTGTGGGTGTGTGCCAGATGTTAATGGAATTAAATTTGTTTTGCTGTTTCTATTTTAAATCATTTGATGTCCCATCCAACGCCCCCCCATGTCCATTTTGCTGTTTGAAGAAGATGAAGACATAAAAATGCTGAAATTCATTAGCTCATGAATTCTACAGCCTATAATAACCCGAACGTCTTAATGAGACAATAAAAGCCAACACATACGCAATCTGAAGTTTGCCTTATTTTAACACTTGGGAATTGGGGTCAATATGTGTGCTCTTATTTTTAAGACTTGGAAGCCAATGAGATAGTTGTGAGGATGTCCGGGTGACCATTGGAAGAAGCCAGAAAGCCAGGACAGGAAGAAGCTGGAAAGCCAGGACAGGAAGAAGCCGGAAAGCCAGGACTGGCGGGATCTGCCCTCACAGTTCTGCCCAGGGTGACTCCTGAGGGAAGGAAGCTCGTGGGGTCTGTCAGTCACATGCCCTCCACCACCCTGCTCACTCCTCTGCCAGGCCCATACCACGGCCACATGTAGTATACATTAAACTATCTGAGCTGAGAAAGCAGCTAGCTCAAAAGGCTGGAGGTGAAGGGTGGAGTTGTTCATCAATTCCTGAATCTTTTTCAAGATTTCACTCTGCCATTTCATGTAATGTGAATGTAAAAGAATGCCAAGAGGGAAGGGATGGAGGAAAAGGGAGGGATAGAGGAGGGGAGAGGAAAGGGGGAGGGGAGGGGAGAGGAGGGGAAAGAGCAAAAGGCTTCTGATAGGTAGCTTCATAATGGAAGTTAGTTTCTTTAATGAAAGGAAGTTTGAAATTATATTGAAGTTCTTTTCTTCATATACAAATTCTGGTGAAAGCACTAATGAAACCAAAAAGAATAAGGGAAGAGAGATCTTAAATAATTAATTCACATGCTAGCAATAATCAACCTAGTTATATACAATAGATACACAGTGATGTAATTTAATGTAAGTTTTCAATAAAACTTGTTTTTACTTTGAAGAGTGGGGGCAGGTGCTGGAGATTGAATTTACAGCCTTGTGATGGCCAGGCAGATACTTAAGCCACTGTGCTGTCTCCCTGGCCCTAGCACGTGTTTTTAAAACAGTTTTTTTCTAAATGAAGATGGATAAAGTATGTAAAATAAACTTAAAATGAAATGATGTTATTAGCCTCCAATTCAAAACTTAAACTGTCTAAATCGTGCTCAGCAGGAAAGTATTTTGCTGGTGAGGATTAATTACTTTGTCCTGAGAGTCCATATGCCTCAGATACTCTTTACTGAGAAGCCGACTGATCTAAAGATATGGCTTATCTTGCAGCCAAGATTTTAATTTTCAAGCACAGGACGCTCAAAGTGAGCAGCACCAGTTGCGTTCCACACCGTCATCCACCCCTTTTTCTGTCTCAGCTTAAGAAACAATTGAACCGTTCTTCTCCTGTCTCCTTGGAGGCCTTGCATTTTGTTTCTTTTTTCTCATTTTTTTTCTACTGAGTACACATTCATTCTCTACAAAGCGACTTAAATTTGTCTAAATTGAAATATAACGAATTTTTCCTCAATAATGCCCTTCTCCAAATGCTGTAAAACATCTATTTTTACCTTTCACCAGTAAACTTACTAAAATTTAAATATAGTTCTCAGCTCTGAAGTCCACTGCAGCTTAAATCCAGTCAGAAAAATTATCTCTGTGAAATTACTATCCATTTTCTTGGAAAATCCAACCATGGAAATCCAACCAGATTAACCAGAACTTAATCTGTCAACTCTGTCCTACCTCCTTATTAATCAGTTCCTTAATGGGTTTTGACCAGCACTAAACCTGATTTGAGCATTCTGTCAACCTGTTTTACATCCTGTGACATTGTTATTCCACCAACTTTCCCCATTACATTTCCATGATTAACTAATATTTCTTCTGCATTCCTTTTTTTCACTCCTCACACATTAAGGTTATCCCATCAATTCTCTTGACTTGACTTTTTTCTCCATTTATGTGCATTTAAGAGTGATCTATCTCCTAATGTGATATCTGGACATGAAATTATCATTATCATACAAAAACCCTCTAAATCAGAGTATGTGTCCGGGCTGAGGATATAGCTCAGTAGCATAAGTGCCTACCTGGCAATCTCAAGGCCATGAGTTCAATCCTGGGTACCATTAAAAAAAAAAAAAAAAGCTAGAGTATGTGTCTGTATAGCAAATGCATAAAATGTAAAGACAAATTCACCATCTTATTTTTGCTGCCATAGAGGAATAATAACAATAGAGCAAAACAAGACAAAAATGAAAATGTTCAATAAGATCGTTTTCTTTATTGTTCTCCATCATTTTCCAGATCCAGGTGCTCCTCTATTTAGGTGCATTTGCTTGCCTTACCTCTGTGCTTAAAGTGAGCAATTTCATGTTTTTGTTCACTTATATCAACCTTAACTCTAGAGATCTAACTCTCATGTCTTCCTAAATTCTCTTTCTCTTATTTATTAGACCCTAATGAACAGATATTGTGATTACTCTTATCGGGAACTATAGGATGTAATACCATGCCTGGCTTTGTATTCTGAACTCATTTCTTTTATCATGTTTGTTCCTTCCTCATTTTGGTGTTTATAATATTTTGAGCTATGGGGGAGTTATGAATTGGGTCAAAAATGTTCCTCAAAAGGTTGATGTGTTCAAAGATGGGATTTTTAGAAGGTGATTGAGTCATGGAGTCATGGACCTCATCAATGGCTAAGTCTACTGGTGAGTTCAGAGCTGCTTGGAGTGTGATCAGATCCACTCAGATCCCCAGCCAGTAGGCATTTTCTTTCAAAGAATATATGTCTTCTCTGGCTCTTCCTTCTCCCCGCTTTGTTCTGGGTGCCACGAAGCAAGTAGCTTCGTTCCACCACAGCCTTCTGCTGTGATGTTTCTGCTGTCAAAATCAGCCAACAAGGAACTGAAACCTCCAAAATTGAGAGCTAAAATAAACCTTTTTAAACTTAAGTTGTTAAGTCAGGGATTTTTGTCCCAACAACAGAAAAGCTACTGAATGCAGATATTATATATACTTATTTCCATGGTGACCTCCTCAAGGTAAACTTCATGACTATTTCTTAGTCTTATATACACATCTACTCCATAAACACTAGATGCAAAAATGATGCATTTCTCATCTACATATTTTCTTAAAATACTGAAAAAGTAGGTTGTCTGTACCTATAAAGTAATAAAAGAGAGAGGGAGGCAAACAGGAGAAGACATTCTTGTGTTAATATATTAACCTATGTGTATAGTCTACTCTGTTAGGTTGGACAAAATGGAATTATGGGCTAGCTTGTGGCCAGGCAGAACATAGAGTGGAATAATATGCCTAACGTCACAGTGAAAGGCAGACACTAAGAAGCACAAAGCCTGCATAACTAAGGATTTAGTTCTTGTGGGTGCTCTGGCAGAACCCTGAGAAAATTAAGAAGTGTATATAATATGCCACTGAACAACCTGTGCATTGAAAGTCACTCTGTTTTATAGAATTTACCCAGAGAAACACACACACACACAACACACACACACACACCCCTGACATACACCATCTGAAATTGTACACAATAAAGGTAAATGTTTTTACTTCTAGGCAAAATACAACAAGCTGCCAATCAGTGTTCTAGATTTATATCTTTTTTATTTAGTATGGGATTCTAAATGTGAAAATTCATATAATGTGAAATTTATCTCAGCCACAACTGCTTTTCTTAAATGATAGGATGGAATCCTATGATAGGATGAAATCCATAATTTCAAAAATCGTCCTTTATATAGAATCGTTTGGAAGTGAAGACCCTTTATAGATTTCACATATTAAGGTAGCAGATTTTTTCCCCTGGTGATCCACCCATTCCATAACATTAATCCCCACAGCTTTCACATCCTCTGACACAGCAATCTCTTTATAAGAAAACGATGACTGAGATAGAAACATCCCGATGTATCTCAGCACCTGCCACCTGCACTCACACACACACACACACACACACACACACACACCTTTCCAGGAAGGAAGAGAGGGAAGCATTTTTTAAAATCTCAGAAAATTATTTAAGAAATGATTTAAAACCAATTCAAATGGCAGTTGGTGGCTTTTCACGTGTGGATTTTTTAGACAGAATTTCTTCTGATGATTCCGACAATATTTAAAAGAGGGTTTCAGGGAAATCTTGAGGAGCAGCAGAGAAAACCGAGGCTACTGCAGGCACTTTCCACCTCCTGAGTCATTCCACTGTAGCATGGCTAATGTCACATGACCTAAAATAATCTAAAATGCGAGCACCTTTGACAATATCAACTATCCTAAGTGGTCACAGTCTTATCCTGATAAGTCTACTAAAATTTAAGGTATTCTTTTTCACAAGCATTAATTTATTTTCAGTCTCCTCCTCGTTTTCCTTCTGGGGGAGGGGGAGTTTCTACGCTGTCATTCCAAGTCTACGAAACACATTACATAAATCTGCCCTCATGTGGAAGAAGTGACTTCAATCGTATTTCTAAATGGTAAAGACACAGGCATAAGCAGCCCACGCCACCGTAGCCTCAGGAACTGTTCAAAAGGCCTTTAGGCTCAGGCTGTCGGTGTAGCGCTCAGGCCGCTCTCAGAAGGCTCAGCCCTGAGCATTGGCAGAGCCCCTGCCATGTTAATCTGCTTCATTACATCTCCACAATTTGTTCAGTACATTAAGAAGCAATATTCCCCTTGTGGGAGGAAGACCCATCACTCACCCTGAAAGCTTTATCTTTAAGAGGTAAACAAATATAGCCAGAGATGGACACTGAAGCCTAGAAAGCCAAAGAAATATTAAAATACACTGTCTCATAGTCAGAGCTCATTTTAGCCCAAGAAGATTTTTAAATGCAGAATAGCTAAAATTAGACCTTTGAGTCTCTTAGATCCCAATTCAGGATTGCAAAGCAAATCTTATTTTCAACGCCATTATCAGCATAGGCAATAATTTATTGATAAGACAAAAAATAGAATCATGTTGGCTTACCTGAAATAAAGGGAATTGCAAATCGTTGAACAGGATCCATGGATGTGCTGAATCTAATAATATCTATGCAGCTTTTTAGAAATCTTTGTAGAACAGAAAGTAAAATCTCATATGTGCTCTATCCTCACTGAAGAATAAAAAATAAGAAAGGGAGATGACAGCATCCTCTTAGCTTCTGCTTAGCTTTCTGTTCTGACACTCACTCGATGGTACCCACTGTCTGTTAGAAAACAGCATGCTAAATGAAAAAAATATATAAAATAAATAAATAAATACAGTGCAGCCTCTTGCACCACAGCGCCATCTCCTGCTCACAAGTGAAATTGTTTTAATTCAAGTTCTTTGGCAATGCAGTATTTAGAACGGATTTTAAGGTAGTCTGTAGCCCAATTCCACTGTAGTTGAAGTCAACTACCCTATTTAAATATTTAAATATTTGAATTTAAGGATCACCTCAAAAAGTAAAACTTGTCTCCTGGAAAAATAATTTAGAATGACAGTGTTACTGAGCATCATCTTGTGGGGATCACGTATTTCGTGACTAGAGTGGCTATGCTGTGTTGCTGTGGTTTAGGCAAAATTCGGAGGTCTTAAAGTTAAAGCAAGACAATGAAATGATTCAAATATAGGCTTGAAAATAGGCTTTATAGACCATTTCAAAACGTACACTTACTAGGTTCTATACTGTATGAAATTTGTTAATGTTGATATACCGTAATGTGAAAGTAGGCCTTGTAAGAAGGATAAGAGGAAAATTAATTATTTTTATTTTGTAAATAACACCATTGAAAAGCACATTATTATTGAATATATTCCGTGTCTAATTAATCTTCTATGGATATTTGTGAATCGCTGGTTCATTTTGTCTTGTTTTGTTGAAATAGGTTCAGTGCATTTATGTTAAATTATGTATAGATTTAAGAAAATTAAATAGAATAATAAAAGTTTTTAAAATACGTAGTGGTGCTACTTCTCTTTCTAAGCAAGTTGTTTTTCATATTGAGGTAATTTGACATTCACACAAAATTGCAAGAAATAACAGAGAGATTTGGTACAAACTTTGCACAGGTTTCCTGAGGATAACGTTTTAAAAAATGATTATACAATGTCACAATCATTAAATATTGAAATAAAAGAACATTTTCTTCCCAACTTCTCACAATATCATTTACACTTGTAGGCAAGAAAATAGCTACAATGTTTCTTACTAAAGTTGGAAACAACCTGAAGCTGTCCTTGGTGCTGAAAACTAATCTAGTTTCAGACAATTACAGGTTTTAATCTGGTCAGAAATGGCCTTGGTACAAAACAGTGTACAAGAAAAGAAATATGTACTTTTATTTACAAAAAATATGCACCAGCCAGAATTGGTGATAATGTCTAGTATTAAATTAGCTATATATCATACTTCATTCACAAGATATGCTTATCTGTCAACAGAATCATAATGCTAATAAATCTATGTAACAGAAATGTGATTTATTCTTTTTAGACACTTTGTACTTTATTTTCTTCCATATAAAGTTCGGCAAGATAGATCAATGGTCTTCCCATTTACCAGATGAGAAAAATAGGAAACTCACTCTTGAGAAAATTATCCAGAACTAATTCATAAGGAAGTCATCTTAGTTCTTTAAATTATAATTTAATTTGGTTTTTCAGTAATGGATGTCGCATATGTCTGTGAACTACATCCCCACACTAAGCTTATTTTTATCTCCACAATATTATTAAGATATATTTGTATTGTTTTTTGGAATATAATATTAACATTGTGCAAATATTAAACTCATTAAGTCAAAGTGTTTTAATGCTTACACTCAAATATTTCATCTAATAAGTTTTCTGTTGTAACATAAAATACCACTATCTGTTCTCATTACAACTAAAATCACATAATGCTCAACCTTTCTTTCAAATCATTGGCAATAATCAAGAATTTTAGGGGGGCAAGGAGATAGCTCAGTGGAATAAGTGCTTCTTTGGCAAGTGTAAGGGCCTGAGTTCAATCCCCAGTTCCATAAAACAAAACAAAACAAAAAAGTCTTGAACTGCTAAGATTAAATACAGGTGCCACAAACATAGCATATCATTAAAGCTTCATTTTATCTTTGAGATCATGGACATTTTCTAATCACATGCAATATTAAAACATTTTTATTAGCACAGCAATTATTGTCATACTTTTGAGAATAAGTCTTATGCAGTAGAAATACATACCTAATGTGTCCTGTGTATCTTTAGCGATACCATTGCATGCTGCTAGAGACATGATTTCCCAATTCAAAGCCCAGAGTGATCCTACTAAACTGTAGCTCTTATTGCATAGCCTTTTCCTCAAAACTTTTCAATGGCTAATTGTGTCATAAGAATAAAATCCTAGCTCTTGGGAGGTTGTAAACAGGTGGATCACTATGAGTCTGATCTAGTTGTGAGACCCTAAACACCCTGTAAACCCTTCCCTAAAATAAAGAAAAAATCAAGGAATACCCTAATGGTCACAGCCTGTTAATGCCTCTGAGTTGAAACTTCCTACTCTCACTTTAAGTGTTCTGATTTCTTTATAGTTATTCCAACAAAACTGGCACTCTGAAAATATTATCCACTTTCCTTCTGACCTCTTCCTGGGATGCTTTTATCTAGACTCTTCATAGCCCACATCCCTCTTTCCAGTCACAGCTCAGAGCTCCCTGAGCTCCCTAGGGTTGACTCTAAGTCCCAGAATCACACTCTCCTTTTCCCACTCTCCCCTACCCAGTAATATTTGGCTGTCTCATTGTAAATTTTATTTACTATTTACCACTTCTAAGGAAAATATAAATTTCATGAAGGAAGAATTCTTTTCCTATTTTAATTACTTCTATAAGCCTGGCTCATAAAGCCACACCTGAAACATAAAAGCTGAATGAATGAATGTCCTAGGCATAACATATGCATATAACTTTTATTATTTCACTCTGGGTGGGAATGCTACTTATCTATGTGACATACATCTCATTAATTTGTATGTCACAAAGTGCAAAATAAATGACAACTGTTTCTTTAAATCTTATTATCAAACAGTCAGATATATAATTAATAGTCAACAAATTATGTTGGTTAGTTGAGGCCCATGTTGAAATTAAAGCATTGTATTCATAAATTATTTTTAATATCATTCTGGCAAAAAAATTGCTAAATTAATATTAAATAACTTTTAACCAGAATTTGGGGTGACTATTATAACTTTTTCTAACAAGGAATATTTACCCTCCTCCAAAATATTTCAACTGTTTCAAAATAAGTTGTAAGAGGGCCGGCTATATAGCTCGGTGGGCTAAGTGCTTGCTTAGGTAAGCGCAGGGGCCAAAGTTGGATCTCTGGCATTGCTTGCTGCGCTCTGGCCCCGCCCCCCAGGTGCACTGAGCTGGAGCTGGAGCCTCTGCGTGGTGGTAAGTGCCTGTAATCCCAGCACTAGGGAGGCAGAAATCAAGAGGATCACTGTAAGTCTAAGCTGCTAGTGAGACCCTGTCCAAAAAACAAAAACAGAAAGAAGAAAACAAAATAAGTTGTATGGATGTGAGGGCAATCTGGCTGCGACATCTGTCATTCCACTGATCTCCAGGACTTCCTCCGCTGATCCGGCTGGCTGTGTGGGGGTCCGCTTCCTCCCTCAATGCTCCACGTGTGTCCCTCCCAAAGCTGTGTGCTCAGTAGAAGTGGATAACCACCCCCAACAGAGGAGGACCGCTTCTAGGTCAAGGGTATACAAGTAGCTGCTCTCCACTATCAGAACCTTCAAACAAGCTCTCAAATGAAGTCATGAGAAACATGTCCTGTGGCATTATTTCTGTGCATATAGATGATATTGATACAGATACAGACACATACACGCACACACACACACAGACTCACATTTTTTTCTAAATTAAGCATTCAATTGATGGCAAAACCAAACTATTGGCACACTTTCACAGCCATATAATTCTCTGTTTGAGTTTTCATCATACAATCCACACTTTTATTTGACATCTTAATTTTCAAAGTGATTTTAATTTTTAATGACAAAAACCAGTAGTATTTACTTAATTCCCAATAAGTTGTACACTTTAATCAAGGCTTAATTGGCTTTATCCATTTCTCACTTTGCTTTTACATGATTGCTATGGTTTGTGAGTCTTTGTCTCCCCCCCTCCCCAAGCCTCATGCAGTTCTACAGTTTGTGATTAACTCATGATCCACTGGCATTATGGGTGTGAGTGATGCTGGGATTATAGGTCTGAGTGCTGCTTGGATTATGGGTATGAGTGCTACACCTAGCCTGTGGCAGATAGCCTGAATGTAACGTGAGCCAGAGAGACGCGTTTGCTCTCTACTGACATGGTTTCCACCCCTCCTCCCTTTTGCTCTTGCTGTTTTGTTGCCTTCCACCACCATGAACTGCTGCCCTCTGCCATGGGTGCGGTCTGCCTTGGGGCCAGCGAGTAGGGGCTAAAACCCCCAGTAGCTGTGAGCTAAATAAACCTTTCCTTCATTGTATCAGGTATTTGTCCCAGCAATGAGAGAAGAGTACCTGAGACTATTGTCCATCTGATACCAGAAATAAAAGAATGTTAAAATTTCACACTTTTGTTGCATCACTTTTTTTTTTCACAGTGTTGTAGGTTGAGCCCAGGGCCTCAACCACACATGACCACTTCTTCTTATGAAAATGTCTGCATTTTACAAATGTAAGTGAATACACATTTGCAAAGTAAGCACAATTACTACAGTATGGTTTTAGTTACATTAACCTATGTTAACCTCTTTTAAATTATTAGCCAGCAATTTCAAGACAGTTCTAAGAAATTGAACTCCATGGCTTACACTTTTCCTGGAGGATCGTCATTAGAGCATTGCAGACTTCGAAGACAGGAAGGGTAGACTACTTGTGTCAGACATGGCTAATACGGTCAGAAGAATGCGTTCCACATTACGTTTGATTAGTATAAACTATTTGCATTTAATAACATATTACCAGCAAGGTGTGGTGGTTTATGCCCACAATTTTAAGACTCTAGGAGACTGAGGAATAAAGATGTATCTCAATGCCAAGGCCCTTGGCTCAATCTCCAAAAATAAAAGATGTTATCAAAAGATAGAGGAAGGAACAGTGGGAAATTAAAAATTAGAATGGCAAAAGAATACACAGTCATTTCTACAAACAAAACCTAGCAGAAAATTTCCCATACTCTTTGGGGAAGGGAGAAGTCACAATAATGCCAGCAACAGAAAATTTTCATTATGTTCCTCGTAAGTGTGCAAACTGTGCTAACAACTCTATATAAGATCTGTAAAATAGTTACACACACAGACACACACTCCTCAATCATACCTCTGTTTTCTTGGGTTCTGTCTGAATCTTCTTTTTTTTTCAGAACTGGGGATTGAACTCAGGCCCTTGTACTTGCCAGGAAAGTGCTCATTCCACTGAGCCATCTCCCCAGCCTCTATCTGAATCTTCTTAAACCTAAGGAGATATAAACTCTGAGGAAATTATTCCATGGACCCTTAGAATGCATGTGTTTTTTGTTGGCCCCAGTTGTCATCCAATTAAAGGTCTGAGAAGGGTGAGGTGGGATTGTAAGAGAAGACAGGGCTTCAGGAATTACCCTCCCCCCTGTGGTCTTTTGGAGCAAGGCATGGATGGAAGGATTAACACAGGAAGAGAAATAGAAGTAATTGGGGCAATTAAGGGAAAGAAACTGTCCTGAGATTATTTGGTATAGTGATGAAAGAAGAAAGCATGACCCCTAGATCCCAGCAGGAGGCCTTTCTCCTCCTAGAAGATGCCTCTGCACAAGACAGCAACAGTCTGTGACCACCCCCCACCCAGCCCATCCCCCACTCCCCAGCAATGACAAGCACTCATAGCTGCTCACAAGATCTTACTACTGGTAGTAGAAATATACTGGTGTGGGCTGTGTCTCCCTACTGAGGCTAAGTGAAGAGCATTGAGGTTGTACTGACATTGCTCATTAGGAGATGTGCTTCTCCAAGAACACATAACTAAGTCTGGCATAATACAGAGTCATATGGACAAAATGACACACCCTGAGCCCAGTGCCAAAATATAGACAGCCATTTTCATAAAAATCCACTCCCCTCTGGGGCCCCATAAGTAGAGGCTTGATTACAAACTCATGCCCCTTTTGATAGTTCTTATGGCAGGCATTGCATAGTGTTTAATTTTCTAATAAAGTTATTACTATTATTGCTAATAACAATCAGCAGCAAAAAAACTTAATTTTTTTTAAAAAAGCCTACTTTGGGCAAATTCCTGCTTCTACTTTCTGATAGTTTTGCTTCTTGCAAGGGTAAAATACAATGAGCTACAATCTTACTGTTAGTTTATCACAACAAAGAGCTCCAGGGTGGTGTCCCTGTGATGAGTTAGGAGATAAGGGAGAAATCACCGATGATTAGAATTCAGATATAGTTCGTTGGAAGTTCATGGTTACAATTCAAATATAGCTCATTCCCAAGCCAGAAAAGTCACTGGATCACAGATGAAGGATCCAGGAATGGAAGAACACACCTATGAGAGAAATGCCACAGAAGTGACAGGCTTTACACCTGGGCCCTTTAACTGTCTCCCAGCATTCAAGACTACAGGATGATCTCTGGATGCATTACTGAGAGACTAGGGTATACCCAGAAGAGATCAAGTATGTCCAGTGCCACTTTTAGAGTTGTACACAGAATTAACTAATCATTTAGAATTCAGTGTAACAGTTTCTATCCATGGATTTCAGAGGGGGAAAGACATATCAAAATAATTGCAGTGAAATGATCTAACTGCTCCTAAAATTGTGTATGTGTAAAAATAAGCACTAGTGTATTAAACACAAATATGCCCCACATAAGCATACATACTGTTACAGTTTGGAATTGTAATGTCACCCCCATGACCTGTGTGTTAAAGGCTTCCTCTCATGTCGTACTATTGGGAGTACATGAGATTTTAGATGTGTGGCCAAGTTGGGGTCTCTTGGTCTTCAGAAGAAGCCTTTGAAGGGGACAATGGGATTCTGTACTCTCCTTTCTCCTTTACTTCCTGGCAGTTAGGTGAGCACTGATGCTCTACTAAGCATCTGTGGTGATGTACTGTCTTGCCATAAGCCCAAAGCAGTAGATCTGGCCCACATGGATCAAGCCTTTTATCTTCTATAAGTGAATTCTCTTAGACATTTCATTACAGTGACAAAAACTGATTAATGCAGCGTATCTATCCAGCTCAATTTTTTTTCACTTTGACAACAGCAACTATCGTCTGTTTTGAAAATCGATTAGCACTATAGAATTCTCTGGATGCATTAGAGTTGCTTGAGATATGTAACCAGTCACTGAGGTGCTAAGAGAAAATGATTAAAATCAAAGTTATAATTTAAGTATGCCTTTTAAAGGACTGAAATGCCATCAGAGCAATGGTATTATCACAGACAAACTCTCGTATAAAGTCAGAAGGCACAGAAAGGAATACGGAAGGCCTTTGAATTAAGCATCTATGTCCTGAAAAATGTGTAGCTGTCTTGATATAATTTTTCCTATAATGG
>PVKA01015189.1:33027-50723 GCA_004027165.1 Ctenomys sociabilis
AGAGAGAGAGAGAGAGAGAGAGAGAGAGAGAGAGAGAGAGAGAGAGAGAGAGAGAGAGAGAGAGAGAGAGTTTTCCTGGCAGGGGATTATCCTTTTGCTACTAAGGAATCAACAACCCATCCATGCCAATTGCAGAGCAGAAGTCAACAAAACCCTTGTGTGATTAGAGTTTCAGAATTACTCAAAGACCAGCCTTAAAATCAGTAATTCTAACACACAAGATGGCGAAATCAGCTGTGTCTCATATTAGACGTAATCCAATGAGAAGGCCCTACAAACGGTATGGCGTTCTTGATTAAACTAGACTTCTCAGAGAGATAGCGCCGCATCTTATATTATGCCAACCCTTTGCATTCATGGACATGAAAGAGTTCCATTGTACTTCCAGGAATGGACTGAAATCCCACTTTTTATTTCGAGCTTTGCACCAGTTGAGAAACCCTCCTTTTCATCTTGAGCTTTTCATCAGTTAAGAGATGGGGGTGGCTTCCCTGTAAATTAGAAAGTGTAGCTGAGTTCCTTAACTAAAAAGAAGATAGAGGCAAACCTGTGTGGATATAAGAAGGGACAACATAATGAAAACATTTCAAACCACGCCTATGACAGGTATCAAAGCCACATTATCATGTAGACATAGAGGAAATGAAAGAGGAGAGCAACAAATAAGCGATATTAATGTTGAGGTCCAATACCCAAAACAAATAAAGCTGTCAGGGGATATCGAGTGTCTACCATAGTATTTTTGTGCTCCTCACAATGTTAAGGCTAGGGTGTTGGAGAAGCAACACGCGTATCAGACACGTGTATGAGACTGATGAATGGTGGGTCATTTGAAGAATCACGAGAAGATGTGTTAACGTAAACAATGCCAAAGGACTATCAATCATTTTGTAATGATTTTACTTGAATAAGGATTTAAATCTATACATTGCAAGTAATTTTAGCAGTATGTTTTATTTACTACAAGATGCAACTTATTGATAACTGTCTGTCGATGGATACAGCTGCCCTGGTAGGCAGCCAGCTCACTGAGCTCACACAAGTCTGAATCCCTGCTAGAGATGTGAATTCCTTGTACGGAAGATGATGGAGCATTCGCTGATTCCTATATCCCCTCTGGAATTGAGATTATAAAATGCAGTGGCCAGAGTGAACATGTAATTGCCTCTTTTTGTATGAGAGTTTTTACTGATCTTCAGGCACAGGAGAGCACTGTGAGTGTTAGGCTTAGATGCTGATTTGGCAGGATGAAGGGGTACCCCGTAGTTGGTGAGGTTCTTACCTAGTGTGTTGGTGCGGTTGTTTCTGGATGAGACTGACATTTGAATCCGTGGGCCCCATAAGGAATACTTACCCTTATGCAAAGTCAATAAACCCCATCCAGGTGGCTGGGGCTGCATATAATGAAAAGGCAGAGAAAAGGCAAATTTAATGTTTCTCTTCTGGGAAAAAAGACAATTTTTTTTTTTCTCCCAGACTTTTGATACCAGAATTTCAGATTCTGCGGTTTATAAACTCTGGAACCTGCAGCAGTGGTCTTGCAAGTTTTCATGTCTTTGGTTTCAGAATGAGAGTTTATGTCATTAGCTTCCTTGGTCCCTGAATCTCTAACTTTGGCTGCGCCTGGGCACCAGATCCCTGGGTCCTCTAATCTACAGATCACCTATTGAGGAGCTTCTTGGGCTCCATAATTTTGTGAACCAAATCCTTTCAAAATTTTCCTTTAGTCTCTCTCTCCTTTCCCCTCTCTCCTCTCTCTTCTCTCCTTTTCCCTCTCTCCTTTCTCTTCTCTCCTCCCTCCTCTCCTCTCTCCAGTCTCTTGTGTCTCTCTCTCACTCTCTCTGTCTTACTCTCTCTCTCTCATGTGCTCTCTCTCTCTCCTAATACCTCACATAAATATAGCAACCCATTTGCCTTATCTTAAAACCAGTATTGATTCCAATAGGCCAAATACTCCCTGATTCATGCGAAGAATGCACAGTTCTTCATGAGGACTGCAGTGAGTGGTCTCTTCTTTATGTATGAGCACTTCAGATATTTCAAAAAGACTATAAGTAGGAAGAGTTACATCAAAGGTGTGAGTCCTGATAGTTTTCAAACACCAGAGTCGCATAGACAATTGTCTATGTTCACAGAACGTTTTAATTTTCTGACAATATACAGCAGAAACACACGTCCATGTTATCTCCCACACTTGCTTTTGTCCTTTGTATTCTGACCACATCAAAAGAGCAAAGATGAGGCTTCTGAAGAACCAATAGATAGACGGGGACCTGAGTCCTGGGTCGGTGTTGAAAGGAGAACTACTACACACGGACACAGAACAGGGAGGAAAATTAGGGAGCAAGTCACAGCTGAGGGTGTGAACTGCTGGTACCAAAAAAAAAAAATTTAAGAATCTTTTAATGTGCTTAGTGTAATCTAAAATATATTTCTTAAAAATTGAGTTTTACAGATCTTAATAGAGTTTCCATTAAACAAGGTAAGATAATTTCTTTATTCAAAATAAGTCAAGAAACAACTGAAGTTGTATAGAAGAAATAGATTTTAATGTTCTATAGCATTATAAAATAATTAGCATAATAAAACATATAGCATAAAAACAATTAACAACACTTAATTATTTCCGATTAGCTAATACAAAGAATTTCTATGCGTTATCAGTGCAACACAATAATAAATATATATTTGAGTTGATGAACATACCAACACCAGATTTAGTCCTTGAAGATTGTATGCATGCATTTTTTTTTTTTTTTTTTTTTGTTGGAACCAGAGATTGAACTCAGGCCCTTGCACTTGCCAGGGAAGCACTTATTCCACTGAGCCAGCTCCCTGGCCCCTGTATACATGCACTGAAATATCATACCACACGTATCTACCACATATGCATCAAAAAATGAAAGTCATAGGACCGTATGAACCACATTTTAAACCAGAGTTTAAGAAATTTTTATATAATAATGCATAAGCTGAGGCATTATAAAAAAACTATTTTTTAATCCTGATTCAAAGAAGACCCAAAAAGTTCTATTCTATTAAAAATAGGAATTGAGCCTAAGTCGTCGAGGACCCACGTTGATCTCCATCCTAGGGTGTTGGCTTCTGTCTCGTGCTTGAGGTTGTCTTATATCCATGTCCATATTCTGGACCACAGGAAGAAGAAAAAAGATTAGGCAATAAAATCTTAAATAGATTTACTTGTTATTGAAGAACTTTTCATGTTATTTAAAGCACCAATGTGCATTATGATCCTTTATAAGAAAACTCTTTGTAAGAACTTCCTGTAGATGATGGAGTGCAGAAAACTTTCATGAGCACCTCTGAGGTGTTTTCTGCAGAAAATCAGTCTGCAAAGTCCTTAAGAAGGACAGACGCACTGTTGTTACTCTTCTTTCACTGCTGACACAAATACCAGATGCTCAAAATGAGGGAAGGAAGGGCTTATTTAGCTCACAGTTACCCAAGTTTCAAGACACTGGTGGAGAGGTTGGGGCACTGCCGTGTCCTAGACAGCCCTCTCCACGCCTCTCTACCCTGCCCCTTGGGCCCCGCCCTGGTCCTCTGGCCCCACCCCTCAAGCCACTCTTTGCTCCTCCAACCTGGCGTCTGCCCCATAATTTACATGAGGCTTTGGGGGTACAACTAGACACAAACCATAACAACACCTACCTCACCTCCCCAGAAAGGGTCGAAGGACCTGTGGAGGAGACCACAGCACAGACTGCACAAAAGCTCCTCTTTTCTATAGTTCTGCATGAAATATGGCAGAAGCCGGTGATGAGGAACCAAGTATAATGGTGTCTGTCTGCAGATTTCCAGGAGAACACGAATGAAAACAACTCCAGGGACCTTATCTCCTAAATCTGTGCATGTGCTTGAAAATAAGCACAAATTCTTTCTTTAATTGACTTTCTGAAAAAGGAAAATTCTTTACCCACACATTAAAAAGAGTTACCAATCTAGTCAGTATTTTTAACACTTCTTAGTTAGGAGTCATCCAGCCTTGTATGTTTAGAACAAAGAGCCAGCACACTAGGCTTAAAATATATGAGTAGGAGTTTTGCTGTTGCAGCAAATATAATGGCTGTTGTTACAGCAACAAAACCCAGGTTTTTCTGCCACGTCCCCATAAGCCCAGGACACTCTCCTAAGTTTTTGTTTACTTCTCCTCAGATTGCTATTTTTCTGTCTTTCTCCTTCTTTTATCATTTCTTTCTGGTGAGGCACAATGCCCTAATATTTAATTTTGGCATCATATTTAATGGAGTTCACAGACTCACATATAGTCTCATCATATAAAAAAATGAGTTTATCTCTATAGCACCCCTGACTTCTATCCAGAAATGCTGTTTTTGAAGAAGAGAATTGCGTTTATTAAGAATCAGGTTAATAATTGTACTTCACTTTGGATAGGAGCATTGAATTGAATCTTAATTGTGGACAGCATAAACTTGGAAGCAGGAAAAAATGCAACTATACTTTAGGAAATCTTTTACTAAGCAAAGAACTTACTAAGCTATCCCCTGCCAAAACTGACATTTAGTGATGCACTACTTTCCAAGGATTTCAAGTTTGGAAAGATCGCAGGTGACATCGTTTAAGACATTATTTCTGACATCTTTCCCTTTGCTGTGACATCTGCAGCACCTCTCTCCACCATGCATCACAAATTTCTGCACCACTGAATGTTCCTGAGTATGGCATAATTTTCATCCCTCTGCTCACTTCTGCACATTATTATTTCTATTGGGAACTACCCCCGTCACATCTCATCTGCCTCACTATCTTTTAATTTGTAAACTAAGGCCTTAGGAAGGTTTCATCAACCTTCTCAAGGTGGATTTATTACTCCCTTCTCCCTTTGCATAGATACACAATAGCTTCTCTCGCTCAACTCACAGTGTTGCTGCAAGAGTCAAATATGTTCATGTAAGTATTTCTGAAGTAGGTGAGAACTACAAGGTTATTTAAAAATTATCAAAGGAAGTGCTTGCTAACAAATATGAGAGATGTTCTGAGCTTCCTATCTTTCCTCCCCCTTGACACTGACATAAGATGCAGTCATGGTACAGAATAATTATTTATTTGATTTTGGCATTGTGTAGACCCTCCTCCACTTGATTTTCTAGGAAGGCAAAGGGCAGATAGCTAATCCTGAGTTCCAGTTAGAATGAAACTGAGCATTTGAGTGCTGAACAAAGTATTATTAACATAGTGGGCGGAAGCAAACAATCAGAGAAATGCTTCCAAAAGCAGCTGCTGGCTCTCCTTCACCTCGTTGTACCTCTAGATGTCAGTCATGTGAATGCAAATTGATAGGCACAAAACATACTATCTTTCCTTTCTCTTTAAATAAATCCCGAGTGTCTGAGCAGGTTCTCAGCATGGTGCAGATCCACTCAGTATGAAAATTATTTGTCATCTGGTCCTGTGGTAGGTGCTGAGTCCACAACAGGAAACAAGGCAAAACCTCTGCGTGAAGCAGCTCACTGTCTAATAGACAGCAGAGAAGAAGGGGCCAAGAAGTCACTGACACAGTCATGACTGTGAGGGTTGGAGACAAGAAGAGCTCCAGAGAGGCTTGGCATGTAAAATAGAAAGTATGCTTACATCACTATATTTACATAGTACTGTTTTAGGCAGCTGAGTTAGATAGAAATATTCTAGGCAATTAGACAGGGCCAGATCCCCCTAGGAGACAAGGTGGCAGACAAGGTGACTTTGCAACTTGGAAGAGACAGACACTCCCTATGGACCACACCTCAAGACCAAGACAAAAAGAGGAAACACAGCTACATACTTCCCTAGGGATGGGCATCAAGGATTGATATTCTAAACAGGTATCAATCACCTTGAAAGAGCCCTATTGAGTCGCTAGCCCAACCCCCAATGGAAAGAGACCCTGCCACATTTTTATGCCTGCTTGCTTCCCCATTTGGTACTGAATTTAATCAATTTTACCTGAACAATGGTGCTTGAATCTCATTGGTTAACCATAGTTTTGATCCACCTCTTGTCCACCTCAGCGAGTTCCCTTGACTTTACCATCTTAGACCCCCCTCGCCACATGGTTTTCCTCTATAAAAGTCCCTGGAAGAGACCGCTTCCGGGGGAACTATCCACTCAGGCCCCAGTCCTGTTTCTCTCACAGACAGGAGCTTTCTTTCCCTCAATAAATCTATTCTGCTCATAGCCTCCATTTATTCCTAAAATTCATTCTTCAGTTTTAGATAACACGAACTCGTACAAGTCAGGTCCAGAGATCATTTTTCCCTATGTCATTTGGAGGTTCCCTATGTCTTTTGGAGGTCATCCATCCGAGGTCAGCTTTTCTCTCTATATCAGTAGAAGTATATTTATGTAGCTTTCCATCATAAATTTGTTTTTATCTACTGCTTCAGAACATATGTTTATGAGGTTATCACTTGGTCAAATAGCTTCTAAATTAAAAAAAAATTAAAATTTACTTTTTTTGTATTTAAGGAAGAGTCTACAGGGTATTCAGGATATCACTACTAGATCAGACTCATAGCGATCCTCCTTTTTACAGCCTCCCAAGAGGTGGGATTACAGGTGCATGCCACCACATCCAGTATCAATCACTGTCCCAGCGCGTCTGGGGGGTGGGGTCGGCACAGCAGGTACGGGGCTGAAACCCCCAGCCCCTGCTCCTGCTTGCAGAAAATTTACATTTTTAATTGCAAATGAAATTTCTCTTTTCTCTTTCTTGCTTTCTATCATGTCTGAATTTTAAATACACAATGTTTGTTTAGATAATGTTTGATATTATACTTAAACAATGCGACTGCACATGCTGCTTTTCTTACTAATAAATTTCCCACAGCCAAGTGTGTTCAACTTCATGGCACTCAATGCCAAATCAATTATTTATAAGTTTAATTGAAGTTTATTTCAAATGCAACTCACTTCCCACATCCTTTTAATTTCATTTCTGCATTTAAAAAGCAATCAACTCTTCCTAGTCTTTGGAAGAAATTGATTATTTTAATAAGATAAAGACGACATCAAGTCCCACTACGATATTTTAGACAGACATAACAAAGCCAAAGTCAGAATTCATGGAATCCTGGTAAGAAGCCCATTCCAGGAGCAGTTCTGATTCTTGAGGTTTGTCTGTATTTCCAGGAAGATGAAGCATCCTGCTTTAGAACCCAGTCACTCAGATGATTTATCTCTGCTGATAGATTATCAACCCCTATAGTACATGGAACAGATAGGAAATTAGAAATAAACTTTACATCTGTAAAAAAAAAAAATTTAGAAGAAATTTGATCAGATAAAATTCAAGTGGGAACTAAAATCTGGAAAAAATCCTCAAAAGACACAAGCTAGTCTTCAATTTGTTGCTTCTAGTTAGTCATATTAAGGGTATCATGTGAGCTTCTCACATGATGAATTTTCAGACAAATTTCAATATATAAAAATCATGCTTTTGTTTTAATCTGGTCACTAGGAAAAGAAGCAAAAGCTTCTCTCTGGCCATCTACTGGCTGAGCTTCAACTAGTAGAAACACAGCTAAACACAAACTGATAGCCAAGAATCGCAGCGCATCTCTCTGGGTGAAGAGCTAATTTAGCCACTATTTTACAACAGGTCCAAGTAAATAGTTTTCATTCATGCTTTAATTAACCAGATTAATGTGAGCACTAGTTGGAGGGAATAAATGTTTCTCTTTTCTATTTCTGTGTGTTATGATTTGCTTATTGGTAACTCAGCTCCATTTCAGATAGCTTAGAGGAATAATTTTGCTTATTCAAGCATGCCAGCAGAGCTGGTTCCACAGAAAATATCTTTACATCTCAGAGTATGGCTCAAAGCGATCTGCAGTGAAAATACCATTTCTATTAAATGAAGCAGGAACATTTGTCCCAAAGAGATCAAGCAAAAAAGCAATCTCTTACAAGGCCCAAAGTCAATGTTCTATAAGAATGCTTCCTTGTGCTGTTTTTCTTCATGGTAAAACACTGTATCCTCTGCTTTTGTCTCCTCCTAAAGACTGGCTGAAGAATTATCTTTCTACCCATGTCATTCTTCACCACAGTCCATATCACTTCTATTCTCCAAACAATTCTCTTTTTTTTGCATAGGTTCTGACATTTTGTAGAATAATAATTCGATATGTGCTTAGCCTGGAGAAACTGTGGGTTGTACAGTACAAAAATTCTCAGGTGAAATTCTGATGCAAATAGTGAAGGCTTCTGTGGCCTTGGGCATATCGCTATACCTAAGGCTTCTGTGATGCTTGTCAGTAACTGTTTTGAAAAGTATTAGGGATTGAGTTTAATAAAATGTACAGTGTTTTGAACAGAATTGGCATTCCGTAATATTATAATAGCTGCACAGTGACATCATGGACTAGGATAAAGTTCATTCATGCTGATTACCTTTTCATTAGAGAAAGAGGAATGCCCTTCTAGATATAACTAAAATTCAGAATCAATTTATTTTCCTAAACTTTGCAGAAAGACTTATCAACCCCTAAAAGTCCCTCCTGAAGTATTAATAGGCTCATTTACTTCTATCTTATTTAAAAGGTCATAAAATATTCTGAAAGTTACCCCCAAATAAAGAGTTTTTCATTGCTCCCTATATTTCAGCCTCTTCCTCATTTCAGTTATTTCAGTCCTTTCCCTAAGAATATTTTACTAAGTGAAAGAAGTCAGTCACAAAAAGTCAGATTAATTGTATTTATGAAGTCAAACAGAATAAATATATTAGTAAGTTATTGACAATGGATTCGTGATGGCCTTGAGTTGGGGATGCAGGTTCGGACAGCTGGGGAGGGGAGAAAGGTGGCCGTAATGAACATACAGTTTTGTGATGAGATGATAAATATGGGCTGGCTTATTTAGTCATTGCTACAAAATTCTCTGAATATACAAAAATGTTGCATTGTACACTTAAATCACTGCATTATATAGAATGGAAATTGTATCTGAATAAATTTATTAAAACTAAAACATGTTGGAGGAAGATTACAGATGAGAGATAAATTTAGGCTGGCTCTCAGGTTCTCACTTGGATGCTGAGAGATTGAAAACAAAGGACTTCAGAAGTGGGAGAAAAGTTATGGCGATGAATGATGCCACCAAAGCCATTACGGAGTCGAATTACATGGAGAGAGGAGTGAAGAGCACAAAACTGCCCATATATATCAAGTGACATAATGGAAATAGTATGTTCTTGCACTGGTAACTTTAGAACACTGGTGACCCCAGCAAAGTCGCTTTCTGGAGAGTAGTAGAGACTGGGATTCAATTGGGAAAACCAAGGATTAAATAAGGGATGGGCACTTTTTGCTCTCTCTGGCAATTTAACCTAGAGTAGATCAAAACAAGCACAAGCCCTAGATGATCTTTAATGCTATTTCCTTCTCACCCAAACTTAGTATGATAGCTTACCTCCTTTTCTTCCTTCCATTTAACACAAATGTCAAAAATTTAGAGGCTTTCCTTTCAGTATCTCTTTTTAAATCCATACCCATTATATCCACCTTACAACTGGATCATAAATCCTGGCTCTAAGAACAAATCCAGTTTCTGGGGCAGGGAAATATTTGTCCTCTGGTAGAACAAAAATGATGCTGGAATAGGAAATTGTTGAAGCTTCACTTTTACCATCAAGGCAAGTAATATGAGGTGTCAGAGAGACAGGAAGAAGAATTTATTATATGACAAACTAGACCTCAAAATATCTCAGTTGATGGAAGAAATCAATCAAATATTACAAAAATTTAGACAAGGATTAAAAGAGTTAAAGTCAAGCTTGTAGCCCTGGATATTTAAATTTCCATTTAGGATGGGTTGATGAGGATTAGTAAAATTTTCCTTGAAAAATGAAAATGTAGAGTTAAATCTACTCAGAACTTTAAAGTAAACATTTGGAAGACTACTTGGACTTTCTGTAAAATTTTGATATTTATATACTGAAGTTTTAGTTTGGAAAATGAGTGGAAAACACCTTCCAAATATTTTAGATGAAAGACAAATAGAAAAGCACTCTAAAAATTTGTGTTTTACATCACAATGAGTTTTAATTACTATTTTCAAGTGTAGTAAGATTTAGAAAGATACCATCTCATCCTAAGAATATATTTGTATAAGTGGTTGACATGTTGGCCAGCTTCTGAGTTAAGGGTACCCACTCTGGTCATGGGTGGTACCAACCACTAGATGAATGAAATAGGAAAAGAGAGGTTGGCCTACATGTAATAAAACACCACTTGCCTGGGAACTTCAAGCAGGAGAACTACACTTTCATGCCCATTTGGACAATTTAGCAACCTAGGAAGACCTTGATCAAGGTGAAATAAAATAAAACAAAGTATACAATAAAATTTAAAGAGATAAGGATGCAGCTAGGATGAACAAAGGAAGGAAAAGGCTGAGATTACAAGTCAAAGTAAAAGTTTCGTGTTCAATCTTAAGTACTGTCCCCAAAGGCAAAAAAAGGGAAAGAAAAAAAAGAGGAAACTCCATTCCGTTGAAGAAGCTACATCTTTTGCTCTTGTCATTGCCTGTGGACATCAAATTTGCCTTCCTCAGTCTTCTCACATAGAGTGACCCCCACAGCTCTCCAAGAAGCTTCCGGCCAGCCCTCAGCCACTTCCCTCTTGTTCTGCGGTTCTTAACCACCTGGGCTAAGCGGCTACTAGATCCTCCGGCTATCTAACGCACACACGCCGCTGTGGACTCTACTGTCTCTAATCTTGTAAGTCTATCTAATAGACAGCCTTGTATAATTTTTCTATCAATTGATCGCGTATCTTTAGAAACACAGCTTCCGTTCACTTTACTATCTCTTCTGGGATTTGTGGGATTCATCAGTGGGAACACATATCCATAGAAAACACCGTCTCTGCTTACAAGCCTGCCCATCTCTTCTTAAACTTCCTTTACAGTTCTTCTCTAGAGTACTTTCTCTCTCAGATTCTCAGTACCTGGAGCCTGGGTGATACTCTCTCTGTTCTTCGTTTCTGGCACTGATCTGTCACCTGGAGTTGGTCAAGACCCTACATCTCTGCCTTTACCACATCTGTTCCAAGATGGAACGTGAGTCTCAAGAAAGTCAAAGTGTTGCCATATTGGATCTTTGGTATTCTTCGTGGGAATATTTTTTCCAAGTAGACTAGAATGGTGAGGATATATATACATGCATATATATATATATATATATATATATATATATATATATATATATATATATATGCTGTCCAGTGTAGATGGACAGCCAGCTGTAGGGAATGGAGAGGAAGCAGGCAGTAGAGAGTTCGGGCTCGGACATTACACTGCACTCTTTACTCTCCGAGTTGCTGAGCCTAAATTGTTTTTCTTTTCCTTAAATTAGTATGGCTGGATATTCTGTCATATGACACCAAGTAATTCTGATTGATTTTTATTTATTTATTTTTCTCTATTTAAGGCAGGGTCTACGGGTGTACAGGGTCTCACTAAGTAGGGCAGACTTGTAGTGACTCTCCTATTTTCAGCCTCCCACATGCTAGGATAGCAGGTGCGTGCCACGCCCAGTCTCAATTGCCATCTCAGCATGCCCCGGGGCCCGGACCCGCATGGCATGCCTGGAATCAAACCCCTGCCGTTAAGTTCTGCCTGAGAAGGCGCTTTAGTCCGCTAGTCTGCTGAGTTTTCAGGCCAGCCTTTCTGATTGATTTTTAAATCACTATTTCTAAAATGTTTGCTTCTTGGCAAGCAAAAGTAAACTGAGAAGTCTTCTTTTTTTTTTTAATTGACAGCTAAGGACCTACATAAGAATAGATAAACCATAAATTGAAGTTGGTATAACAAATATATTTTCTTTTCAATAAGGTTGCTTATTAATGCAATCAATAGAACTCTGAGTAAAATGCACAAATGGGATAGTACTATATTTAAAAACTGTGTTTCCCAAGTGCTCAGGGGAAAACATTATTGGATATGTGATAGCTCTCAGAAAGCACTTTAATTTTGGCACTTGAAATTGTTTTATTCAATTACAAATTTGGCTTATTAAGTGGCAATCTTACTTTATTTGCTCTTATCCATACTGGGCTTTGCCTTTGCTCATATTTAAGAAAGGCCCTGAAAATTAAGCTTTTAGAAAAGCGACTGCAATCTTGCCTTACAATTGATGCACATATTAAAAATGAAGTCTGTCCTCACACTGTGTTACTTAAATTCAGGCCTTCAGCTAGTGAAAGAGATGTGGCAGAAAACTTGGTCCGGTCATCTCATTTATTTCCCCAGATTTATAATTTACTCCATGCAATCTTTTAATGATTCCTTCTCTAGTAACTAGCTTGTTAATAACTAATATTGATATGAGAGAGAGTATGCTAGGATTGTCTACAACCATTAATTTTTCTCCATGTCCCCAACTCACCATAATAAAAATGGACTTTTATTCCCATATGCTTTTCTCTTTCTATATAACTCGGGATGATCAAGAATTGGATTGACTATAGTTTTAACTACAGCAGTCTTTAGCAAATGAGAAGGTAGTTGAGGAGGAGAGCCTCTGGTTTATGATGATGGCTTTTCTTCCTCACTAAGTGGTTCACTTTAGTACTTAAATTCTTTATTACTCAGATACAAACTACTGCAATTGTAAACTAAATTAAGAAAGAAAAATTGCTTCATTAAAAGTTGTTCTTAAAATTACTAACAAGAGAGTTTTAAGCTTGAAAAATTGTACAACAAATATCCAAGTAGTACATAAACATCATTCATGCCATGAATCTTTAAGAAAATGGTAAACTCCATGATAGATAGTTATCACTATTTACACCATGCTGCTTGCTTTTGATGATAGAAACAGTGCCAGTCCAATTAGTCTACAAGAGGTACTGCCAGGACAAAATCGTTGGAGTGGGCTAATCAATTTTGCTGGTAGAAAATTCAGGATAGAATGACTATGTTGGAAAAGAAATGAATCACTGGGGATTTAGTAATTGCAGCAACATACAAGAGAAGACTCAGAGGGAGAAATAAGTGCAGACGTAGGCGAGACAGGAAGTTTAAGCTGAAATTTCTACCAACAATTAGTTGTAATGTTTTTTCCAAAATAGGATTCAGACATTCAAATGTTGTGAAAATCAGAACCCTGTACCCTCTTAGAAGTGACAAACTTTGGTGTGTGACCTTTAGCAGGGATTTTTAAAGAGGGATTTTGAGACTTGCACAGTTGGCTCCCAACGTGTCTCTGTTAGTCCGTTTTCTGATGGCTGGGGCATAATATTGAACATCCAGAATTTAAAGGAGAAATTTAATGTGGCTCATGGTTCAGGGGGTTTGGTGCATCCAGTTCTGTTGGTTTTTAGGCAGAAAATACTTGTGGAAGTGCAGGTAGGAAGAAGTGTGCTTACCTTATGAAAACTAGGAAGGAGAAGGACAAGGGAGGAGCACACCTGAGAGGCAGACCCCCAAAGACATGCCCACAGGGGCACACTTAGCTGTGAATTTCTCAATGGGTTAAGTAACGAGTAAGCATAGCACCTGCAGGATGAAACCACCATGCAAAAGCTCTGTCTCTGAAGACATGATACTTTGCAGGACATTTTAGATCTGAATCATGATAATGCCCTCCACCAAGACAGAAGGCTCGAAGGATCCTTATTTTTCTCTTCTCATGTAGTGATTGATATGAGCTTCACTATGATTGATCATTGGGAGAATTGATCATTGAGAATTTAAGAGGATATAGGACATGGAGAAACCTAAAACTGATTTACACATGATGCTCTTTAAAGAAAAGACTGATATTTCCTCTATTTGGATAGGAGTTCACTATTACAAATTGTTGGAAGACAGACAGACAGACAGAGTGAACAAGCAAACAAGAAAGAAAGGCTTTTCTAATAGAGAAAATCAACACTTGGAACCAATATTATAATGCTCAATTGTTAATCAGCAAGGGCAATAAGATACAGAATAATACTCTGCATTAAGTGGGTCACCAGAAAATCAAGAGCTGGAGAAAGAGAAGAGTTTTAGAACAACAATAAAATAAAATAAATAAAATAAAATACCATGAATTTCCTCCTTTCGGAAGGGGTAATCTCAAACATTCCCTCTATATAATCACTCATGACATAAGGCATTTCTATATCACCTAAATATTTTGCATGTATTGGGATGACAAAGCCATCTTTCAACTCTATCTTCCGGGTGTGAACTTTTCTCTTTGTACTTCCCATCTCTTCCTCAAGAAAAAACAATGAGAGGACTTCACTCCTAGTTCCATTAGAATTAAGGAAAATTACTTCCTAAATGGGTCAAAGTTATAAAGCTACTGAATCAAAAATATTTGTGATAAACGGCTTTATTAAAATTTACATTAATTCAATGTGCCTTAAAACTTGGTAGGAATATCTGGATTTTTGAACCACGAGCAGGGGACGAAGTCTACAATTGCATCCTTCTTTTAAAGGAGATAGAAACAGAATTGTGTTTGAGACCACATCATAGGAGTGCTGCCTGTTCAAAATATTATTTGACCATGTATATTCTGTAAACAAATTAATGGTCTACTATTTACGTTGTCACAATATATGGAGAGATACTAATTCCTTAAGATACTGAATGGCAACTATGGAATACGATTTGTTCCAGCATTTCAGTAGGCACACAGTGATCAAAGAAATGACTGTCTCCTTTTAATAGTTTTCAAGTAACAGAATTGTGGCCAACTTACTGATAATAAATAATAAGTAAACATTAAAAAGCCACTGGAAGTCTAGGAGGAAACAACCCAAATCTTAATTTTCTTTAAGGACTACAATACTATATGTTTGTATTAGATACTAAAATTAGTATTAATAAGAGGTAGAAATAATACAAGGGACAGAAATCATTGAAAGAAGCATTGAGTAAAATATGTTTCAAAAATAGTTTTGAAGAAATGTCATGAACATATCTTAGTAGTAGCTTCTAGTTTAAAAATCATACTGTTATTTTGTTACTCTTTCCTACAGTCCTGTGATGTACATAGGACCAGAAAGCATATTATATTTAGATATGCAAACACAAACACAAGCAGTTTGCCTAATACCAAGTCACCCAACTTTGTTTATCAGGGGGAGCTGGGATTCCTCCCAAAGGCTTCTCCTGAGCAATATGCCCAGATCTTTTTAAAATTGGTTAGGCTGATTTTAAATTTTGCTCTTCCTGCCTCAACCTACCAGAATTCTGGGATTATAGGAATATTCTACCACAGCCAGCTCACACAGGTTTTTAATAGCAAAGTTAGGGGTGGAATTTAGGACTCGATGGGGTTTAATTACATATCTATTTGATGGAGCCACAGAGTAACAAGATGTTTGAGCAAACACAGTTTGGGGGCATGGCTGTGAGGATGCTTCTCATGAGATTAACCTTTGAATTGATAGTGAGTAAAGCAGATTTGTCTTTCTTATGTGGGTGGTTCTCATGGATTCAAGTGAAAGCCTAACTGGAGTAAAGGGCTGAGTAAGAAAAAGAAAATTCTTCATGTCTGTATCAGCATCTTTCAGCTGGGATATTGATTTTCTATCCTCAAATTAGTATTGGACTGGAATTTACACTATTAGCTCTACTGAGTCTCCTGCTTGCTTCCTGAAGATCTTGAATAACTTCTGAATCCATAGTTATATCCATCAGTTCTCTATCATTCTGTCTGTCTGTATGTCTGTCCATACATCCTACCATCCATCCATCCATCCACCCCCCACAACCATATTCCCACGTACCCACTCATCATCTACCTTTCTTTCCTTTCTTCCTTCCTTCTGTTCTTTCCATCCATCCATCCTCCTCTTGTCTGTTTTTCCTATAGCCTGTTTACCTAGTAACAGGCTATTAACACAAATTCTTTCCATGTTCTAAAAAAGACGTACTAACTTTGAACATGTATTGGAAATTTCCTCTAGAAACTTACTGAAACAATATTTTTAAATGTAGTTTGAAAGTTTGAGTGAATTGATATTGATTTTTCAAAATCTGAGAAAACTGGCTAACACTCATGTCTATCTATAATTATATCAACATAAAGACTCTAATTTAAAAAAGAGTCTAATTTAAAAATAAACCCATGGAGTCTTGGCAGTTAGGCTTTCCAGCAACCATTCTTTTCATAAGATCCCCCCAGTTTCCTATAAGTAACTGCCTCTTGCCTACACTGTCTTTCTCCTTTGGGTGAGCTTATTCTATTTTCTGTTCTAAAAATGGAGCTGAGATTCAGGTTTGGTCCTTGGCAGCCTTCCATCCTCTCAGCCCATGAGATTAGACGGGATGGAGCACTTAACCCAGTCAGGGGCCACACAGCTTTTGCTGGGACTTTTGCGTGAGTGCTTGGTAGAACAGTATATTCGCCTGCACTGTTCTTGATCCTTGTTGCGCTCAGGCAGCACTTGCAGAACACACCAAATGCAGACAGGCTGGCTCCCAAAGAGGCAGAAAGCAGGGAAGGAAAGTGAGTCACAGCTGGAGAAAACCAATTTCCAGGTACTATCATTTAAGAATTGAAACCTAGCTATCTTCAAGGTACTTCTAGCTTTCTAGCTCTTGCAATTTTCATTTCAATATAATGCAGTTTTTTGCTTCTTTCTTTTCTGTCTTTTTGAATTAGTATTCTATGGGTTACCCTGCTACAAGCTCTAAAATTTGCTTCAGGTCTCTATAGCTGTATCTTTCTTTGAGGTTGTTTTCTAGAGGCAACATTAATGCACTTCACAGAAACTGTGCCATTCCATGCCCTGTTAAAGTGCGCCGTCCCATTTGTGAAGCTGTCTGTGTGCAAGTGAAAAAGGCTTGATTCTTCCTGGGAACAGTCCCAGCACGGTGTCCCACAGCACCTGTGTGCACCCCCACACCTGATGTGCCTCGGGTTGGCGCAGCTGTGCATCATCTGTGCTGTCAGGTTCCTCCTGTTAACCTGAGATTCTTGAGATCATGGGCTACATTTTTTTATTACTTCTTTCCTACCACCCAAAGGAATGGAACAGCTTAAGCTTTCAATAAATCTTCATTGCATTGATAAATAAGCTTCCTCAGATTCAAAACATTCAATGTAGTACTGCAAATTAGTCCATGAAGTTTCAGGTAAGGTTTCCTCTTTTAAAGTGCTCCCTTGTAATGGATTTATGGTGTTTTTGCATAAAACACATGAAGAATATCTTCTGTATGTGAAATATTACAGATGAATGGCACAGTTCTTACATGGAAAGACACGCTCCTAAAAAGTCTTGATCTACCTAGGTCTTAACCATCCAGCAGAAAAGTATAAAAATGAAGTATACATCGTGAGGCCATAATGTTAAGCTGAGCTGTAAATGGCTATGGTCGACAATTTCTTTGAGTAACTCACTATGGTTGTAGAATGCTGGACGGTGTTGGATTGTGTTGTCGAGTTCAAGCACCTAAGTTAGTTGAATGTCAATGGAGTGCCCACCTTTGACAGGTATAGACAAAGGAAGGGGTGTAGAAAGAAAAAATCATGATGTGTGTGTGTATAGACAGTACAGTTGGGATAGATAACGCTGTGCTTCTACATAATTCTATGAGAGGCAAGATCTGCACTAATGGTGGTTGGACAGGATATTATGTCGGCTTCTAGTACTACGGTCATCCACTAGGAAAATAATTATTGAATTTTTGATATAATTCAGGTATAAAAAATAAGTAAGCAGCTACACTCTTAA